>JAFDUT010000077.1:0-79239 GCA_017309665.1 Coelopa frigida | reverse complement strand
TCGTTTGCGACGTGTAAAAAGTTCTGTCCGCGGTCGAACTTATCATTAGCAGTTAAAATATTTTTTTTTTATTTTGATCGAGAAAATAAAAGTACTTTTCGCGAACAGAACAATATTTCTGTGCGAACAAGAAGAAAATATCTTTTGCGACAAACGTTTTTTCACTGCGAAAACGTTTTTGTTTCTCCGCGAAAACGTTTGTCCTCCGCGAAAACGTTTTCGATTTTTTCGCGAAAACTTTTTTTATCTCTACACGAAAACGTTTTTTTCTCTACGCGAAAACGTTTTTTTTCTCACAAAACGTTTTTTTCTCTACACGAAAACGTTTTTTTCTCTACCTGAAAACGTTTTCAGCGAATGAATGAATGAAGGAATGAATTGGTCGCGATGGTTCTGCGTTTGCCTGTTGTGCTCGTTCTTTGCGATTCGTTAGGTAGGTACGTACGGTATTGGTAAAGAAATTGAGAACATGTCGAGTGAAGCATGTAATCCTGATCTAACTTAAAGATGGGACGTAAATAGTTATTTGTAGAAATAGAAAAATATGAACTAAACAAATTGTAGATTTTCTTTCAATAAATATTAAAACTGTATTTTGCATTTTTGAGAACAAAAAGGGTTATATGAATGACATTACTTCATTCATTCAAGTTCCTATCCTGCAGGTAGGACTCTTTTCGTTGCCAAAAACGGTACCTACACCCACATATCTACCTACCTAACTCACAAGAAATGAGCTCGACCGTTGATCGGCGAATGCAGGACCATCGCGAACAAATTCTTGGAATCATTCATTTGACGCTGAAAACGTTTTCGTGTAGAGAAAAAAAACGTTTTCGTGTAGAGATAAAAAACGTTTTCGAGATGAAGAATAAACGTTTTCGAGGAGACAAAACGTTTTCGCGAAAAAAACAAAAACGTTTGATCGCAAAAGATATTTTCTTCATGTTCGCGTAGACATTTTGTTTTGTTTGCGGAGAAAAAAACGCTTTGTTCGCCGACAATATTTATTACTTGTTCGCGTAGAGATATTGTTTTGTTCGCGACAAGTATTTTTATTTTCACGAAAAAAATAAAAGAATTTGTTTGCGTACAAAATGGTTTTTGTTCGTGAACGAAAGTTTATCTTTGCGATGAAGAACTGTTGCGAGAGAAATTTTTTTATCGTAACATATATTTATCGTTTAAGATAAATATAAAATTTTCTTGAAAGATAAATGTTATTGAAAGATTTGAAAAAAAAAAACGTTTTCGGACCCCTGCTTATAACACCACCACCCATGCGACGGATGAGCTTGAGGTCATTATCATATTGAAAATTACTGTCAGCTTCCAATTTTTCTTAAAGTGGGACAGCATATTTTCATCGAGAATTCGAAAATACATATTGGTAAACATCTTTATAAACAATTTGGAAAGGTAATCCACTTTTACAAACAAGTATGCATCTACCAACAAAAGTAGTAAGAAAAACATAGCATCGTGTTTTTTTACCGACATCATTATTGGAGAACTGGTACGTATAACCAATGGATGTTAGTATTTTGGTCAAAATTGCTGTTTAAGTGATCAGTGAACATAATTCAAACATTGTTTAATTGCTATTGTTCAATAAAAATGTCGGAAAAAAAATCCGATGTTTTGAAATTACAATGTTTTTCTTACTACTTTTGTTGGTAGATGCATACTTTTTTGTAAAAGTGGATTACCTTTCAAATTGCTAGACAACAAGGGTGAGGGGTATCTAATTATACTGGCAAAATAGACATTATGGAGTCGTTGCATTTTTTATTCTCGCTACTGTACATAATATATTACCTAGGGAAGTGGCCATTGGCACTTGCGGGCCTTGTATCTCATATCTGAACAATTATAAAAAGTTTGTATATCCTTTTTTAAACAATTATGTCAAGGTTTCATACAAAACTAATAATATTTTCTATTTTTAATTAATTTATTAAAAATAAGAGTTTTTTTACACCCGTGCACTGATAAATGGATGGCATGGCATTTCAAAAAAACAATTTTGTGGAAAGAACAATATATAAAACTATAATTCGATAAATAATATCTGTGTCTACACACAATAGTTGCTTAAGTCGACATAAGTGAAAATTGGGGTTTGTTGCTATTATGATTGTCCTATTCAAGACGCAACTTTCCATGAAAAAAATATTATAGTCAGCTTAAGTTACTTTGGTTAGATTTTAATTTAATATAAAAGCTTAAGTCGACATAAGTATTTGAAAAGCTTCCAACATAATTTCTAGAGATTGTCGACATAAGAAAAATAAAAATTTTATTTTTTAACATTTTTTCACCGAACATAAAAGCTTAAGTCGACTTAAGGATCGTCCAAACTCATTTTTAGTTGCAAGAAATCAACGTATGTCGACTTAGAGAAGAGAAATTTTAATTTATAATTTCAATATAAACACAATTAGGAATATTATAGTTTTCTGTTGAAAGGGCCCATCTTTCCACAAAACGAAGTAGTTCTGATGTTTGAAGCATTGAGCTATTGGTAAATCTTGGAAGTGTGCATTAAAGCTCTACAATTTATGGAAGAATAATTGAATCGATGATTTTTTGTGTGCCATCACTCCCACACTTTCATTAGCCAATAACATCTATAAAGTAGTTGGATTTCTTGTAGATCTACGATCCTATAAGAGATTTTTTCCATTCGATTCTTGGGAACTCTTAGTAGCAATATTTAATCTAATAACTGTCTATATGGTTTACCATATATCCAACATTGAGCTGTAGCTTTTGAGCTCAGCTGTAGCTTGTCAGTTGGTCGATCTTTTCCATTTTTAGCATGTAAACTCGTATCGGTGGTACATGAAAAAATTCATCTCTCATCATATATCCCATTTTCAACTTTCGCGTGTCCACTGGGCGATGTTATCCATTATTGACTTGTGAACTCGTATCAGTGGAACATGACCACACACAAATTGTATCTCGATATAAGTCATAGTTCACCAGATATCCTATATACACCTTTTGCGTTACATGGGAGGTGGACGTGTCCATTGGGCGATGTTATCCGTTTTTGACTTTTAAACTCGTATCAGTTGAACATGACCACACACAAAATTTCATCTCGATGTATGTCATAGATCACAAGATATTCCATATTAAACTTTTGCGTTATATGGGAGGTGAGCGTGTCCGTTGACCGATTTCGCCCATTTTTAAATACAAGTAGCTTATTAATATAGAAATACTAAGTCCAGAATATCAACTTAGTATCTCTTATCGTTTCTTCAGAAAATCTATTTCTACAGACAGACAGGCGGACAGACAGACAGACGGACATAGCTAAATCGATTCCATACCTACGACCTCTCCTTTAATGCGTTACAAACGGAAGGACATATTTATATGTTTTTAAAAAAATTGTTTTTTTTAAACTTTTTTTAATAAACGATAAATAATAGAAAAAACTTATATTTATTATCTTTTTATCTTTACACCCCACCGAAACATGTGAGAGCACCCGTTAATATATTGGATGTCACTATTTATTTAGCTAGGAGTGCATAAACTACATTTATGCAGTTCAAATTACTATTCTTTAAAATAATATCATTTTAGAATTAAAATAATGCAAAAAGCTATAATTTGTGAAGATAGTAATCTACGAGGAGACATTACCATTATGCCTGGTTGTATAATACACACTAGTGCTACAATTTTTGCGGAAGCTGGCCCTATTATTCTTGGCGAAAACTGTATTATTGAGGAATACGCCACAATAATAAATCGAAAAATTAATGAAATCGACAACGCCTTAGAATCTACTCTATTCATTGGAGCAAATAATATTTTTGAGGTGGGGTGCAGAGTGGAAGCATTCAAAATTGGAGAAAAAAATATTTTTGAATGCAAATCTTATGTTGGACCAAGTGTTGAAATAAGCAATGGGTGCACAATTGGAGCTGGTGTTCATCTTCAAAATAAAATCCTGTTACCAGAGAATACTGTAATCTATGGACGTGTCAACCATCAACGTGAAGCTATTGAAATGCATGGGGTAACTTGATTGTTAAATGGCCAACAGATTTAAATTAATTTTAAAAAGTACAGCGCAGATAAACTCAATTAAATTTTTGTTTCTTGAATCATCCTAATTTAAAGTCTAATTAACACTTGCCAAGACACTTGTTTGGCATAACATTTTTTTATATAAGTAATATAACAATACTTTAATAAGAAAAACATATGCGTGCAACAGAGTACACACGAAAGAAGAGAAAAAAAATATTCACCACAATATATATGCATTGATTTAAGAAAGATATTTAACATTGAACAACGAGAAAGTATATTTGAAAGTTTAGAACGAAACGGCCTTTTTCCTTCATCCCATTCCTTTCATCTACATACATACACATATAACTATTGTTATTTTGTGTTATTTTGTCATGTGGGTAACATCGCAATAACTCGAAGAAAATTGGGGCGGCCCCAAATTCACAAATGTTATCCAATCATATGGATATCAAAAGAAAGGTAATTGAATTCTCTATAAAACTGCATTTTTGAAAATTATAAACTTTTAACAAAAAAGTTGACAAAAACAGAAACAATTCGCGTTGATTAGAAGCCCGAGTTTACAAATGTAATATTAAATATGTTTTATTTATTTATTTAAAAAAGAAATTTAAGATATCTAATGTTTCTTTCAAAATAAATAATTCATTGCCAAACAAATCCTAAAAATAATTCATGAATAATATTTTAAATCATTTAAAAATTGGCTTCATTTGAAATTTACAAAGCATATGATGCGAGAAAAACATTATACGCATAAGCATGAACAACTTCGAGCGTCCCATATAATGTTTCCGTATACTCATGGTGTGTGTGTGAATACTCAGAGTATGTGTCAGATAGAGATAGTCAAATGTCGCAGTATATTTTGTATATATAGTGTCTCTGCTCATTTCGTGTCGCGACGTTGAAACAAAGCGCCCACAGAGTTTCACTTCAATAATGTTGCCCATATTTGCCGCTGGACTACCAATAATTGTGAAATGTTATATGGTATTGCCATATCAACATACATTCTGAAAAGGATTTTAAGAGGAACATGAGATAACCAAACTTATTTTACCGACACGATAAATTTATCCCGTTAGTAACTAAAGTGAACTTTAAAGGGAAGATGAGAATAATATATTCGCTTTTCCTACTATTTCAGTAATATCTTGTATAAAACATAAATCTATCTTATTGTTTTCTTTTAACTTTTTGCATCCCTATCGGGATCTATCTTTGGAACTACTCTCACTTGCGAATTAAATATTGATTTATTCTTCTGTTTTATATGTTCGTTGGGTAAATTACATTATTTTAGGTGAACTCATGGACACAATACGTGTGATCAAAATATCATAAAAAATAGACTTCACTTTGACATTTGTCAAGAGTTTCGCATCTTTTAATCTTTGCTCACAATTCGGAAACGGAAACTGAATTTTTTCAAAAGAAATATACAATATATAAATTTTAAAATAGACTAAACTAGTATATACAATACTTAATATCTAATATTAACTTGTATGTTGAAATGGTTTGATGGTGTGTGTAAAAAACAAGAAATAGCGCTAGCGGATTTTTTAGAACCTACATTTTGTATCGAAAAGCGTCTGATATTGCATCTCTTGTTCGTCTTGAGAAAGAAATTTAATTTTAGGAAATCCTTCCTTATGAGAGTCTTTAGGCAATATATGTACTTAATGTAGACAATCCCCCTTATTCCGGTTGTCGTCGTCGTCACCGACTTTCTCTCGTCGACTTCGCTGTCGTCTCGTCGTCACCTCGTCAGTTATGTCGTATTCTATGTGAAAGACTAGACGTCGACGACTAGGTATCGAAATTTTAATACAATGTGACAGCTGAATTTTGAATTTTATCAGAACTGACACAGTGAATTTAATTTATTTTCAATTTGAAGCTGTATCTTTTGACCCCATATAGGTTAGCATGGGACGGAAATATGCACACCATATGCAATCAAAAACATTCCCAAGCCAGGAATATAATTGGAATGACAATAGGTGTCCTCTATAACACCCAAACACGAAAATACAAATTATTGGTCTTTGCAGATCTCGAGGGGCTTTGACCAATGTCAAATGTTGCATTCATTGCAGCGGAGGCCGTAAAGAAAAATTGATATTGGCGGAGCCGGGTTCGAACCGGGGATCGAACCGCGGCTCGCTGACTCGTAGGCTACACACTAAGACGCGGCCTCCCGTCCTCAATAACATCCACCGGTGCATCCATAGTGCATTGAGATTGCTTTACACGAGTTACATGATGTTCATGTTGCTTTTGGTGAACCGTATGGTTCCATGCAGATGGGGGTCGAGACTCAGGAGAAGAGCTTCCATTAATTGATTCGCGGGATAAAAATGGTGGGTGTAGTTCAATGGTCGAATATCCCATAGGTTCATCAAGCTCATGTCCTTTAAAGATCTTCTTCAATATGCCATTCATACTTAATCCTTCCTCCCTAAAGCACCACCCCGTTTACAGATTTCCCCCTTGTTCTTATCACGTATTAATTTAGCTATCTAGCGTACATAAAATTCGAATTGCTCGTGTCCAATTTTGCAAAAATACCTTCAAAATGAGGTTATTTCCATAGGAATAAGTGTGAATGTCTATATGTCTATCCTAAATCTATAACTTAATTTGCAATCAATTTTGGTTTCCCAAACCAACATAATCACAAAATTACTTTTCTGTTTTTATCCCATATTTTCATCTTTAATAACTTTAATTGAGATAAAATTTGCTGATTTGTTTCACCAAAAGTTGACTTCTAACGATGCCACTTCGTTATAAAGAATTCACCTCAAAATGTTACCAATTGCGAAGTAGACTCAGCCACATAAGTATCCGTACGCCATTTCTATTCGCATTTTTTTCTAAATAAACTCAAAGTAGATAACAATATTTATTTGTTAAAAATACTTATAACAGTTGGAGTACACAACAAAAAATTAAAAATAGGTTTTATTACTATTATACACTAAGAAAAATTGGAAAATATGCAATATTTAAATTTTAAACGATATACAGAGGAATATGAAGTCTTTCAAATTATAGGAATACGATTATTTAAATTACAATATAATACTAAAGCAATATTTTTTGTATGACAATGTTAATTATCAAGTCAAATGATCATACGTATATTTTAATAAATGGGAATTTAACGAATTGAAGACTAAGGCCCGTTTTATTCATCTTCAATTATATTAACTATTGATTAACAATTGGGAAATTTGTGAAATCGAGTTTTTTCAGTCTTTGTTTAGGTTTTTAATTGGAGATTCTCTAGTTAGTTAACGAGACGTCAGCTTTAACAATTAGTAATTAGCTAACTACAGAAGATAGCTCTGTTAGGCATATTTTTCAGAGGGAATTTGAACTTAATTTGAGGATTTCGTTTTTTTCACTCGTAGTTAAGCTGAAAATTGTGACATTTCAAAAGTATTGTTTTGAAAAATTTCGTATGGATGAAAATGAATGCTCTCGACAACAAAAATAGTTCACGAGTCGGCCATGTGAAGGAAGACGCAGATGAAGTGTATTTCGTGACCAAGATTGTGGACTTCAGCATTGGAAATTGTGATTTGTGAATTATGTTTTTTTTATCAAAGATCATTTCAATTAGACAGAGAGCATTTCTGAAAAAATTCTCTCTCTGTTATTTTAGGGGTGTGTTTTCGTACTCTCTGAAATAATTGTCAGAAAACAGCTGTTCTCATTCAATTTTTTGAAATAATGTTGTAATATTTTTAAAAACTATTGACATATTTTGTCATTTGAACAAATATCCCAGGGAAATTTCTCAATTATGCTTCATATTTAACTAGAGATTTTTAATCGTCGTTAAAGTTAACAAGAGGTGAATAAAATCGATTTTTAATTATAGATATTAATTGCGCTGTTATTTTTATCAGATGAATAAATTATATGCGTTGTTAAGGAATTTAACAACGACTGAATAAAACGGGCCTAATATTACTCAATGTATTTTTGATCAGTTGTTGTAATTCAAATAAACAAAATCGTACGTAAACTTTTGAAAATATTTTGACAATTTATTTGACTCTTTATTTGAATGGTTCATGAATAAACTTTATTTGTTAATTGATCTTTTATTTTAAAAAGTAATTTAAATCTATTGGCCATTGAATATCTAACGTTTCTAATCTTTGCTTTACAGGCTTTTTCATTGCAAAATGATTTTCTCCGGAAAGTTCTACCAAATTATCACCATCTACGAAAACAAGCTTTCGAAAACAAAAAAAAACACAATTAAATAATTAAAAATACATATAAATAAATAAAACAATTAAAAAGAAATATTATTGACATATACAATTTCGTATATGCTTAAACAGTCGCCGACTGTTGAAGTCGGGGTTGAGGGAAACGTCGTTACACTAGGCGTTCGCTGATGTTCTTGAGCCAGGGTTCGGACCTAGAGAAACAGAAATCGTAGTAAAGAGCGCCAAAAATGGTAGTAAGCGAAAAATTTCCGAAGTAGATTAGAAAATACTATGTGATGAGCCAAAAATTTTAAAGTTAGGATACGCAATTTCTATGAAACCATCACTTGAAGAAATTGCACTAAGAATTATTTTTAAAAAATCGTAGTAGATTATAATTCAAGCGTAGTGGCGGAGTAGATTACAAAAATTGTTCAAAAGTGATGGCCCGATTAGTCAACGCATAGCATGGCATGGCATGGCTCGAAACCGAACCTGTCAAAGGGAGTTCTGTACAAACGATTAGTGAAAACATAGCATGGCATGACGACCTGCAGCAAATAGATTCCAACGTAAAAGAGCTGTCAAAATGGGTTGTGGAACCTGAGTTTTTATTGCAGGATTGCATTTTGTTTGTTATATATGTTCTGGATCGGATTATAAAATTTTTGGAACTTGCCATACTAATAAAAGTCAACATTTTTTGGTCGAACATTCTACTTCCGAACACACCATTACAATTTGCATTATTTAACCACAAAGTACACAAAATTAAAAAATATAAACATAAATCTATATCCATCTAGAATACTTGCCAATTCAATTTCTCCAGTGTTACCATAACGAAAAACTATTCATTATAAATTTAAAATTTAACATTCGCATATGTCAACTCCTTTACCCAACATAGCATAGGACTTGAGTAATCGCTTCTATGCGTCCATGCGTATGCCATGCTATGCGTTGACTAATCGGGCCATGAAGCAGATCTACTACGATCGTAGTATAGTCCGAACCCTGTCTTGAGATCTTCTGTCTTTGGATCTTCTGTAATTCGAAATTTTTTATTAATTTATAGCCGTATCTCACTGTGGTTGAGGAGTTATATCTGTCCCAACAGTAGGAGCTTAAGTTGACATTAGCGGGTTTTGTTGCTATAATAGTCTTCTGCAAGACGCATATTTTCATCTGATCGGGGTTCAAATCGGCTAACTAGAAAAAAATGATTACTAATATCTTAAATTTCTTAAATTATCATTTGATATTAAAGATTAAATCGACAAATGTGTAAAAAAAAAATTCCCAAATAATTTTAAAAAATTAGATTATGTCAACATAAGATAAACAAAAATCATATTTTTAAAAAACTTTGAAAACAAAAGAGCTTAAGTCGACTTAACACTAGAAAGACCGACACTTTGTATATACCTAGATTGCCCAAAAGCAGTGAAAATTACTGCCTTGTAAAATAATAACTAATGTGAAAGATATGGACCAACTTAAATATGTCCAAAAGTTATCGGAATACCATCAGCAACAATTGAAATTATACAATTGTTTCTGAACAAAACCCTTGATTCTATTTTTTTGTCCATCACTGTATATGTCGTAAAAATAGTCACAAAGTTTTAATTTTTAACATTTTTTTCTAATTGAAATTAAAAAGCAGTCAATATGTCTTGCTTGGACAATCTAGTGTTAATGATCGTGCTAACTAATTTTTAAACGACATTGACGAATGATAATTTTCAGTTTGTCGTCGTATTGCATTCAAAATAATCGTTTCCATAATAACCAGGGATCTCGATTACCCGGGTATCGAGTAACCCGGGTTACCCGGGTAGCTCGAATACCCGGGTAATACCCGGGTATGGTCGTAATAGCATTACCCGGGTATTAGCTATTACACGTGTATTAGCTATTACCCGAGTATTAGCTATTACCCGGGTAATGAAAGGCCGGGTAGCATTACCCGCATTACCCGTAGCATTACCCTACCCGGCCTTTCATTACCCGGGTATCAGGCAAAGGCCGATATGAGCCTTTCGAGTGATATAAGCGAAACGACGCACATCGTTCGGTCTTTCAAGCGACGCACAGTGGGGTATTTGACCCTAAAAATGGAGATCAAATAACCTGGCTATCGGAGGAGTCCCTTATTATTTTTTTCAGTTAGACTGACCCCAAATAAGTAAAAAACAACAATAATTTTATATTCTTTGGAGGAATTTTATTTTTTTGAAATTGACTGAAATTTTATTCATATGAAAATTGGGCCAAATTTATTCAATTCAGTTATTTTCACGGTGTCGCTTCCACCATAAAAATAATAATCCAAAAAAATAATTTAAAAAAAAAAAAAAAATTTTTAAAATTATTAAAAAAAAAAATTTTTTAACTTTTAGTGCAGTTCATAGAAAGAAAAGAAAGGACAAAGAAATGGGACTCAAAAACAATAATAAAATGTTAATAACAAAACAAAAAACCAGAAACTTGCTATAGTATTTGCACTGTTAGATTTCATGATTTTGACTGGAGTTCGCTCACATAAATTAAATTTTCTCCGAAGAGGCACAGAATGGCACGATAAAATTTTTACCACTTCTTTATAACAGTCTACAGTACCAAAAAAACTTAACCCCATTATACTTCCGTATACTTCCAATAACTTTAAGTCCATGTATTCATCAAACACAGCTCATTTTTAATACAATTTAAAAAAAAATTTAAAAATATTTAACAACAACTTTTTTTTATTTATTATGACTTTGTAATGAAACTGTGACTATTTTATATACAAAATTTTTTTGAATTTCGGAAATATTACGTTTTTTTGCTACGAGCGATTCAAATCAAAAAATGTGTAAGTTTGACAGCTCATAACTTTGACACTAATATAGTAAGAGGCCTAGTATTTTGGTTAGTGATGCATAATTTTGTTATCTTTGATCTGACATTTCCAGAAAATGCGTACCTTAAATTTTTTTTTTTGAATTAAGACCCGAAAATCGGGTCGAATACCCCACTGTGCGACGGAGCAGGTAGCGGGAGTTGGTTTTGAAGCAGAGTGCGTCGTTTGTTGTTGTTGTTTTTTGTTTGTTGTTTTTTTGATGACCCTTCGATATGTTATGCTTTGCATGAAATGCCTTACATACCCGGGTATTACCCGGGTATTCGAGCGTCCGGGTACCCAGGTAATGCTAGCTACCCGGGTAGAAATCGAGAGCCCTAATAATAACTAATGACGTTCGACACAATGTTTGCGGATCGAATGTGTTTCGAACATTAGGCTGCGAAAGAGACCACAACAACAACAAGGATAAATGTCTTCGGTTGCGGCAACAACGTCAATGATCATCACCTCAAAATCACTGATAGTGCGTTCGTCTGAGAAGTCTTTTATCGTGACAGCAAAAGCGGAAACGAAGTCGAAGACGGCAACGTAACAACAACCACAACAGCAAAGGGCCAGTTGCAAGAAGTGCGCTGCGTCAATTATTGTTAAATAAACTAATAAATGTTCCAATAAATGTACCTTCCACCTCATCAGTTCCCACGTTGTATCAGTGTTGATAATTTCATTTTATTATAAAATATCTAAACCATTTCTTTTCCTGATGAAGTTTTCATAATTTTATTTGTTTTAAATAAGAAATATTTCAAAATTATTTCAAAAATTTGAATGAGAACAGCTGTTTTCTGACAATTGTTTCAGAGATCACGAAAACCCACCCACCCCTAAAATTTACTAAGAAATGCTATGGAATCCAAATGCTCTATGATATAAAAAGAGCTAGTGATCGGAACTATCAAATAAATACTATCGAATTATTCGATAGTTGTAAACTTTTCATTTATTCGATAGTTTCATTCGAACTATTCAATCAAACTAAGTCGCGTAGGCTCGTAGAAGCGTAGAATACGTGCAATTGTTTTTGTAATTTGGAACTGTCAAACTTCTAGGATTCGACGCTCCTACGCGAGTTGTATCTCTCGTAGATCGCGTAGAATAAATTTTGTAAATGTTGCCAACCTTTGCATTGAAAGCAAAACATAAAGATTTTTGCAAAAAAGGGAAATAATTGTTAATACAACAACTAGTAATAGTATATAAAAATATTACAAAGTAGTGTTATGTATAATTCCATTATTAATATTGAGTTTCTGTGAAAATAGTGTCCGATTTTAATTTTTCTGGGCCGCGAAATTTCGATTCATCTGAGACAAAATTCAGGGGCAACATTCTTCAATTCGTCATTAAATTATAATTTCTTGAGTGTTAAAATTGAATACATTCATTCATATTCACATAAAACATCATGGATTTTGGAAAATATAACTATTTGTAGTCTAAATAATTATGTTGCAGTGTCCGAAAAGAAGAAACATGAGCAACCTCTAAACCAATTAAACAATGATGTCAATATGTTTTTTTTTTTTAAATATAGGATCAATTTTTGAATAAAATGAGAAAATTTGTGTGCGAGGTTCGAGGTCTGAATACCCCTAATGCTAAAATCACTCGATAGCTCTGAATACTAGTTACTATTTTCACTCAAATGAATGAACGAATTCTTTCGATCGAATCGTTCGATAGTTGAAATCTTCGATAGTAAACCCAAAATTAAATGATTGGAAACTCTTGACAGATGTCAAATCCTCGGCTCTTTTTTATGAGATTTCGTTCACACGTATTGTGTCCATGAGTACACCTAAATAATGTCAATTTTATAAGGCTACCATATCTTGTAATTAACAATGAGGATATTTTATTCAGTTAATGGGCATTTTTTTCTTTTTTGGATGGTTATCAAATTATATATTTCCAATTATATTGTTAATATTAAAAATCTATCATTAAAATTAATATTTTCATTTGCAAATTCAATATAACTGATATAATAATTATACCAGCAAGAGACGAATTATTTTAAAAAATGTTTAAAACTGCAAGTATAATAGTTTATGAGTATTAAATTCACAAAACATAACTATGTATTTAGTTTTTTTCACATGTTTTCTTATAAAAAATGCTCATAACAAATGAGAATTCAGAGATGGGGAAATCCAATTTCCTCACAGTGGCATCACAAAAACATGAAGTGGCATGAAAAAATCACAGCTGTTTGAAGTAAATTATTTCATGTTCTGAAATGAAATTTCTCGAAAAATACCAATCTTTAAATTCGATTTTTGGAGCTAAAAGACAATTTTTAACCAAAGTTAAAATCTAAAACTTGATACGAAAATGTTTTTTAGGGAAGACATGGAATATATTGCAGTAAACTTTCTTATTATTAATATTTCAAATTCAAGTTTCTTATGAATATAAAGAAGAAGAACAAGAGTCAAAACAAAAATGACAGTTGTTGGCAAGGGGTCTACTTGAGGTGAATATAGGGTCTACTAGAGTTGAATATGGGGTCTACTAGAGTTGAATATAGGGTCTACTAGGGTTGAGTTTCTGTTTTGTCTGCCGTGAATTGTTGGTATGTCACACACACCATCAGACAATTTCACAACCACATTGATGCGAAATTTCGAGTTTCCAATCTTATAATCTTTGTAGTAAACTATCGATAGTCAAGTCATTCGATAGTGCCTATCACTAATTTCCACTGTTGAAATCCGCGATCTTCGTTCCGAAAAACGTAAAGAAACTCCGGGAATCGTTTAAATGTTTACTTCGCGATTTTTTGAGCTATCATACATGGGTAGCCGCGCATACTGGGGCACCGATTTCAATCGCTCTGTCTAACATTAAAGGGCAAAATGACAAATGATGGATGTTTGAAATATTGATAGTTATACAGTCATTTTCTAAGCGGAGCCAGTTAAAGATTCCCAAGTTGGATAGGTCCGTTGTAACTTGGTATCTCCACCGGAGATTCGGTCATAGATAAAGAAGATAAAAACTCTTATCGTCAATATCGTGTTCACATACAGTGTCCGTGTGTCCACCTCATAAACTTCAAATTATTAGAACTACCAGATGTTTCGACCACAGATTTAGTACACATCGTGGTGAATTCATTACAAATATTATAATTTTACATGGAAAATAATAACAATATGTTACTGAGTTAGTAACAAAAAAGTTGAAAAAACTATTTCCAATTGTTCATAATTATAAATGTTTGCATTTTTTAATATAAATGTAAAAAATTTACTATATTTCCTAAAGTTCACCTCTTCTTTTAAAAAAAGTGGCAATACTTGTAATCAGCTGTTTATGTATTTCTGTACAATTTCCTGAAAGCGATTTTGTTCCAAAATCTAAATATTGATTCTTCAATTATAATCTAATTGAAAGGTTTAGGGAGTAAGTAGGAGCTTAGTAGAGTTTATAGTAATTTTTAAATACTGCTCTTTTCATTAGAATTTAAATATGTCTGTAGTTCAATCTGTAGAAATGTGTTTTTTGAGAATTTTTAAAGAACAAGAACAAAAGAGTAAAGAGAGAGCAAGAGGTGAATATCGGGGTACTAAACTCAACTTCGGGGTCTTAAACTCAAGATTCGGGCTCCGGAAGTCACATACTACTTTAGGTATTTCACGACCACAGCCATACAAAACAGAAGTTTCCCATCTTCTTACCTATGGATTCGGACTTCCCGGCCCACGACTGCCGTTTGGTATGTAGAGCGTTATTTTTCTCCGTCGAGAGAGGGCTCTGCTTCTCAATTGCCTACTGAGCCCGAAGTAACACCGGTTGGCAAGAGTTATTCTTCGCCTGATCTCCAGGCTGACATTATTTTGGTGTTAATACTGGTTCCCAAGTAGACGAAGTCCTCTACAATCTGGAATTTGTAGGCGTCGATTTCGATCTCCTGCTGGTCGTCTCGCACATATCGTCTTGTGGTTGACAGCAGGTACTTCGTCTTGTCCTTGTTCACCGCTAGACCCATACGACGTGACACCTTCTCCAGGCAGGAAAATGGTGCACTAACTGCTCTGTTGTTTTGCCCGATGATGTCGATTTCATCGTACGCAAGCAACATTACACTTTTGTTGAATATAGTGCCGGACTGGTTCTGTCGAAGTTCTTCTTTTCCACCGGCGGGATTGTTTCCGTCGTCGCCATTGAGAAGATTGTAGAAGCCATTCCTCCATATCGTTAGTGTACCCGGGACACTGATTCTCACCAGATTCTCATTTTCGTCTTGCAAGAAACCCCGGTCTTGAAACCTTGGATAGGCGGTGCATCCTTTGGAAAAATTTTTCGGGTCTCATTCCTATCTCTGAGCTATTTCGATATACTCGCACTAACGTCTTTCCGTTTCTCTCTTTTTGCGTCGAAAAGACGCCTCTCTTCCCTCCTCTTCTCTTTGTATCGCTCCTTAACAGCTCGCGTTGCCATTGTTTGCAGAGTCGCTCTATACGCGGCGATTTTCTCTACAGTAGCAGCGCGACACTTCATCGTACCATGGGTTCCTCTATGAGCGGAGAAAACCACCTCGGCGGCGGTACGCATAGATCCGCGCAAATATCATTGAGTTGAGGAGTGCTTTCTTGGAGCAGGAGTGAGAGCCAGCGGCGTAGGCCTCGGATGCCCGTTGTGATTGCAGCCTTCCGAGCTTTTTCTGTGTTTGGGTACGCTTCCTTTTTGATGCATACGGGCGTGTGCGAACATTGGCTGCTACAAGATAGTGGTCCGAGTCGATGTCGATGGAGTCCATGGAGCGTACGTCTAGAACACTGGAAGCATGCCTTCCGTCAATAACAACGTGATCAATTTTGTTGGGATCTATGTCTTGATCAGGGTGCTCTCATGTGGTCTTATGTGTCTTCTTATGCTCGAATCTGGTGCTGCTAACTAAATTGTTGTTGCTGCGGTGAAGTTCGGCTTCACTGAAGAACCTTTTTTATGTGAGTGGGTTCCAAGCTCTACGCCACAACCTCAAAACTGAGGGGTTTGATCGCTGCACACTTTGGTTCACTATCTCAACTGTTGTTGGGTAGCTATCCA
This sequence comes from Coelopa frigida, assembly GCA_017309665.1. Classification (NCBI taxonomy): domain Eukaryota; kingdom Metazoa; phylum Arthropoda; class Insecta; order Diptera; family Coelopidae; genus Coelopa; species Coelopa frigida. The sequence goes on along the minus strand of JAFDUT010000077.1, from coordinate 62,970 downwards.
GGGGGCTCCACGAGGAGGCTGTGTATCAACTTGGATTGGGCAGAGAAAAATCAGGGACATTGCCTTCTCCCATACCCAATATAAGTTCACATTCCTAAAATAGATATTGCCGCATCGATACGCCCTCGTCAGCATCTCCATGCCAGAATTATATATTTATATATTATTTATATATTATATAAATCGGTTATTAGCCACGTTTCCTACCGTTATAAACCAATACAAATTCTTACAAATTTAGGAAAAACTATAGTTTGGTTTCAAAACATATTTTGTTATGTATATTTTTGTGTAAATAATGAATAGTTGTAAAAATAAATAATTAAAAAAATGTTCATATTTCTATTTATATAATAATATATTTATTCTAATCGCATTAAATAATATTCGAGTAACAGAAGATAACGCTTTTACTAGTTAAATTGTATTGTTTGAAAACAAAAAATTAGTCTAATGGAAGTTTACAGAATAAACATATTTAACACTAGATTGCCCAAGCAAGTCATTTTGACTGCTTTTTAATTTCAATTAGAAAAAAATGTATGTATATAATGTCACACTTTCTTAAAATGTTGTGACCTTTTTTACGACATATAAATGCATTTATTAAATTAGTATTTAACTTCCCCTCCTTCATTTCTGGTATATACATATGTCTTGTACCTAGATTGCCCAAAAGTAGTCATTTTGACTGCTTGAGATATTTTAAATAATAAAATAACTCTTATTATTAAATTTAGTATATTTCTTATATGATCTGATCGTCTCGATATTGAAACAACAGTTTTCATTCCTTTTTTCGATTGTCGTCTCATAATAACTCGTAAATATGTGATAAATTGTCGATACTCGATGAGTTGCAGTTGCTCAATAAGTGAAACTTTACTTGTTATTCGAATCTTTAGGTAGTGATACATGTTCTAATAAGGTGATTATTGTATATATTTTTCGCTCACAATTTATGAAAGAAATGTCGAATAAAGTTTTAATAATATGAAAAATATAAAAAAATAATATTTTATCAATTTCTTTACACATTAGTTATTATTTTACAAGGCAGTCATTTTGACTGCTTTCGGGCAATCTAGGTATACACAAAGTGTCAGTCTTTCTAGTGTTAAGTTAGAAAGTGAGTATTATTTAGGTATTAGACGAGCCGTCATTTTTTCAACTCTTTCTTCAATCGATGGAAGCCTTGCTTCTGCTAAAATGTTTATCACTGGTGATGTTGGAAATGCTCTAATACTTTTACGAACAGCAGCATGATACGGAGCAAACAGCTTTTTCATGTGGCTTTTCGCCACATGATCCGTAGTCAATCTTGGAAAGGATGAGTGCTTGGGTGTGTCGTATAAGAATTGTGGGATGGATAAGGGAATGTTTTGACGCTAGATATGTTGAGTCTTAAGAATAAACTTTTCCTGAGATCTATACAAAGTTCTTTTAAAGTATACTATTAATATGCCATTCTATTTTAAGATAATGTTTGAACAGTTATGTTTACGACAGATATGAAAAATGTTACATTTATCAAATGATATGTTTGCCCCTGTATGGGTTGACCAGATCGAAGGGTCGTTCAAAATCTTTCTAAACGTTTCTTTAACAATATTAAGGTCAGTAGTTTTAGAGAAAATTAGTGTATCATCAGCATAAATATTATTTTTATTTATGGTACTCTTTTCATCAAATGCTATAATGAAAAGTATAACCGATAGAGGCGATCCCTGCGGAATGTCGTTGAATAGAGGTTTCGGAGAAGAAATCGAATTGTCAATTTTGACTCGAATTTTACGGTTGGACAGAAAACTTTTAACAAAGTTAAAAGTCTTTGGTTCAACTCTCCATTTTTTAAGTTGTCACAGATCAACATGTACACCTACTCTATTAACGCTTTCTCAAATCCAAAGCTAAAAATGGTTTTTCCTTGAGAAGCGTTTGAAATAAAGCTGTCAGATGCAGTAACGCGTCGATTGTACCGTGATTTCGTGATTGAATTTCTTTTCGATTTTTTTGCTGAAAGGAGGAATTGAATTGGGAATATGATCGAGGATTATCGAGTATAGCTTTTGGGCTAAAAAGATTAATGGAAAGTTTATCAGCAGAGTATTCAGATAAGTGTGCGCAACTTCATTAGCTATTAACAAAGAATGGGAGATGGGTTTTATTAATAGTTTTTAAAAGTGAGATGTTAGTACCTTTATAGGTACCTGAAAGAAGCTAATGTCGGACCAAATCTTTTTGGCTGCACTGGGGTTTATTTGGCTTGTAAGGTTTTCCAACATTGTCGCTTTGCTTCTTTTGTTCGTTTTTTAAATATAAATATCACAATACAGAGACCTTTCGAAGGGTTAATTATATTGAATAGAATTGACTGTAGTGGGGGCCATATAGAATTTTAAAGATGTTGCAACAAGGGCGATATTATGGCAGAAAAGTTGGGAATACTGAGGGACCAATGCGTACATACACAGTGGCTGAGTACTTGAAGTTATGGCAACCATCATTCGGGTCGAATGAAATGTCAGAAGGGCCGAATGTAGGGTGTAGAGAAATATGGACTGACTGGATAATGAGAAGCGGACGAGTACAGACAAAGACGAGAAGAGAAGACAGAGCCAAGAAGAGACACAGATGAGAAGCGGATAGACTTACTAGCAATGGGAGAGATACGGAAAACATTGATAGAGAGAAAAGCAGTAAAAAGTGTGCAGTAAAAAGTGTGCGTACGCACAAGAAAACAACAGAAGATCAACCGGTTTGTTTCTGCACACCAACTGAATCATCGTGGGAGAAGCAACAAAGAAGGAACAAGCAATTCTGCAAGAACTGATTCAACGAGTGAAGTCAAGAAGAGAAGCAAACAAAGTAGGCTGAAAACCAACCGACCAGAGAGCAGCAGCAGAAGAAGAATCATTCAGAGCATGGAGAACGAGAAGATCAGTAGAGATTTTTGAACAAGAGTAGTTATTAGAGTATTTTAAGATTATTCTTATCAATATCTTATCATCTATTTATATTTAAAGGAAGTTAAACATTTATGATGGACCGCAATACTATTTTGACGTTGACGGTAGACGGCTTAAGAACAAAGCTTGGAGATTTGGGACTCGACACAACAGGACTAAAGAGTACGCTTCAGGGCAGACTCTTCGCCCACTTCGTTTTCGACTCGAATGAGGAAGCGCTTTCCGTTGTTGACGACTTTGGTTCCGTGACCAGAGAAAATGTGCGAATCGATCGACGAGTGTTCACCTTGAGGGATAACGAGGACTCGCTGTCAACTTTTTCGGGGGATGGTCACCCAGAGGTAGAAGTGTGGGTCGACGAATTTGAGGCCACGTACGTAGTATATATTGAAAAATATATATACGCGAAGCAACTTTTGAGAGGCGCAGCGAAGTTGTTTTTGAGAAGTCTGGTAGGTGTGAACGATTGGGAAAGTCTTAAGACAGCATTGATCAGTGAGTTCAGGGAGAAATTATTAGCGGTCGAGGTGCATCGGTTGTTATCGAATAAGCGGTAGAAAGCAAGTGAAAGTTTGAGAGAGTTTTTGTATAGCGTCATGGAGATTGCAAAAGGAATTAAATTAGACGAAAGGAGCATAATAGAATATTTTGTAGACGGGATAGGAGATTCGAAGCAGAATAAAATAATTTTTTATCAGTGCCGAACAATAGAAGAATTGAAGGATCAGTTGAAAATGTATGAGGGACAGTACACAGACCAACAATACACGCACTGTTACCAATCAACAGAATAAAATCAATCGTGAACTAGAAGGAAGACGCTGTTTCAAGTGTGGAGATCGTAATCATATGGCAGCACCGATCATTCGAGTGTCAAACTGATTCAAAGATAAGCGGTGTGAAGACGGAAAAGGGTAATTTACATACGATTACAAAGAGAAGAGTAGTTGTTTACGACAACCCCACTCTTTCTTTTCCCACACTTTTTGTAATTAGTAGTGTTTAGAAATTATAATTTAGTAGTCAAGACCGAAGGCACAGGGTTATGGCCGCCGCTGAGAACTCTTCAGGTCATTAGGAAACCAGACAGCGACTAAGTAAGTTCACTCAATCCCCCCCAAATATAGAATAATTCTGCCCCCAAAACATTGTGTTTTTATTTAGCAAACTCCGGAATAATCCTATCCTCAGCCGAGTTTGAAGTTCAACATCCGAAGGGATTATTCACTACAAGCAACGAAAAGACAACAGTTACTGTAGCAGAGACAATAGAAGCTGAAACAACAACAACAACAAAAGAAGCAAAATACAACAACAACACTAGAAACGGCACCGGCAAACCAGCGAAAGCAGAGACAACAGCATCAAACCCAGTAGACAAATTTTTATAAAATAAAAAGGTTTGACTACATTACTTATATTCTCAATTAGCGTTGCCACCTCGACTGTTTCTGTGAGACGATTAGCATCGAGTTTTTCGTTAATTTTTAGAATTTTTTCGTGTTGTTTTTTAACCGACTGGTTGTTAGCAAATCGAAAGTTTGAATTTGTAATCCATTGCGCGGTTACAAGTTTGACACTGGCAGTTTTGCATTTCGATTGTTAATACACCTCGAAGTTCACTAGATTACCCCATCCGATTATAAACTCTGTTTCGCTCAAATTTACAAAAAAATCAAAATGTCGGCTTTGATTACATTTATTCAAATCGCGGATCACCTTATTGAATTCGAATCGGAATTCAGTGAGGCTTTTCCTCGACATTCTCGCTCGAGATTCAAAAGGAAGAGTTAAAGTCAATTTGGAAATTAGTCAGGTCTGCATACCATGATTGCCTTCAGCTAGTCCCTTCATCGAGCAGCGAAAAATTTGAAATCGATTTACCAAGTCTCAATGTCTGATATCGTTTTTGCTACAATACATATGTCCGATGTGCTGCTAAAATGGGTGACTTTGTGCACCAACTCAGTGAACTAAAGAGTACTGCATCTATTGTTGACATTCAACCGCAAAGTCACAATATTACATTACCTCCAGTAGATACCGAAATATTTTATGGTGATTATATATCGTGGCCGACTTTCCGCGATATGTTCACTGCAATATACGTGACAAATACGCGTCTAACCGCAGTTGAGAAATTATACCACCTCAACCAAAAAACTCGTGGCGAAGCAAAAAAAATCGTGAAGAAAATTCCTCTCACTCAAGATGGTTTCGCCACTGCGTGGAAAAACTTATCCGATCGGTACAAGAATAAAAGTATTCTCTTAAATAGTCAGTTTAAAATTCTTTTCATCTTGCAAGTGGATTCCGTCGAGTCTGGTACCGCAATCATAAAACTTCAAAGGGAGATAAAGAACAGCATCTCAGCATTCCAGTTGTATGAAATCGACATCAGCAACTGGGATGCGATTTTGTTTACTTGTGTTCCACTAAGTTACCGGAAGCCACATTGTCTCTTTGGGAACAAAGCATTGTTCAAAAATCTCAGATCCCGCGGTGGGCGGATTTAGATAATTTTCTAAATAGTAGGTTCCAAACCCTAGAAACCGTATCCTATCTACGTAGTTCAGCGCCTAATAAAATTGTTCCACACCCTACGAACAAATTTGTCAACAACGTCAGTAACTCAAGACGTTTTTCCAATCATTTAGCGAATGTAAGCTCTTTTGTCTGCAAGCTTTGCTCGCAATCACATGGGATGAAAAACTGCCCCAAGTTCCTCAGTATGGAAACAAAAGAAAGATTTTCCACAGTGCGAAAATTAAATTTATGTCTGAATTGTCTCTCGAGTACCCATGCAATTAAAGACTGTAAGAGTCTTTTAAATTGCATCATATGTCAAAAGAGACATCACTCATTTCTCCATCGGGAGATTAACAATGACCCAAGTAAGTCCGCTATGCCTGAAAATGCGCAAACATTTCCTAGTCCTTCTCTAAATACCCATGCGCACACTATTCGTATTCATGAACCCATTAACCATATACAGTCCACCCAAGTCCGACAGGAAATTTCGACTCAGAGCTATTACGCTTCACGTAATACTACAATCTTACTGGTCACTGCTATGGTGACTAATCGTTATCAAAATAGTAATTTCGAAGTTAGAGCTCTGATCGATCCTGGTTCAGAAGGAACCTTCATCTCCCAGAGGGTTCAAAAACTATTAAAAGTCCCACCTAAAAGAATAAATGCGCAAGTGTCTGGTCTTAGTGACACTATATCAGCTCGTGTCAGTAAAATGTGCGAGATAGTAATTGGTTCAAAGTTGAATCAAGACAGTCAAAGCAAAGGCTTTGATTTTACCACGGGTAGCCGAAATCTCCCAGAACCGTCGATTAGTGCTACTGCTTTAGAACTACTACCCAACATTCATTTGGCCGACTCCAATTTCCATAAAAGTGGACGAGTCGATGTACTAATCGGTGGAGATTTATACCCAAAAATCATATTAGAGGGAACTCGACATAACGTTGTCGAGTCTCTATTAGCGCAAGAGACAATATTCGGATGGATCTTAACGGGTCCAATTCCATGCGACCGAGATCCCAAATCGTTGACCGTAGTCTCTAATTCTAAATTCTCGACCAGCGAGAACGAAGATCTAGACCCAAACCTCGACCGTCTGGGCTGGACCAAAATGATTTAATGTCATACAACCCTCCGCTCCATTTTGGACCCAGACCTCATCCGTCTGGGCTGGTGAACCGCATTCGAGATGCGCGCGAGTAGATCATTCCTCGTGCCATCTCAAATATCATGCATGAAATGGTGTCGTTATACCTCACAGTCATTATAACGTTAATGGTAAACTGTTGAATGCCCCATCTAACTCTACCCCATCTCAATTCTACCCTATCACACACAATGCCACTGAATATAATAAAATTCCATCCATGCACCTTTAATACTGTATTATATTAGACTAAATTATAATTGAATTATATAGTATTTAAATTTAGTAATATTCATTGCAGCGATACTGCAAGGCGGGGTTGTTTACGCCAACCCCACTCTTTCTTTTCCCACACTTTTTGTAATTAGTAGTGTTTAGAAATTATAGTTTAGTAGTCAATATGGTACATTGACGTCGCTCCTAATGACTCCGAAAGACCGAAGGCAAAGGGTTATGGCCGCCGCCGAGAACTCTTCGGGTCATTAGGAAACCAAACAGCGACAAAGTAAATTGACTCAACCGCCAACAATAAAGAATATAATTCTGCCGCCAAAAACCTTTGCGTTTTATTTAGCAAACTCCGGAATTATCACAGCCGAACTTCAACTTCACACAACTCTAGCTTCACCTACAAAATCCAAAGGGAAAAGAAGAAACGAAGATCACGGCATCCCAATCCAGCAACTCAGCATCACAACAAACTACAACTCCAATCAACAAAGTCTCACCCCAAGTACCCGAGCGTACACAGTAGTAAATAACAGATTTTGCAAGAATATAGCAATAGGTTGTGTGGTTTCAGCATTCATAGATACAGGTAGTGAGGTTTGCTTGATGCGTTACGACATGTTGATGAAGTTAGACGAGATACGATGGGACAATAAAAATATTCAAATATTGTTTGGTATCGGCGATGGTGCTATCAAGACAATGGGGAGTTGCGATGTTATGTTGGAAATAGATGGAGTGGCATTAAATATTAAATTTTTAGTAGTCAGAGAGAGAGATATTCTATATTCAGCAGTAATAGGAAACGATGTCTTAGAGAAAGTAGACATGTTAATTGAAAAAGAGGGTGTTACTTTTATAAAAAAGATACCCGATACCCGTGAAGTTAATTTTGAAGAAAGAGGTCATATGAAGAATCAGAAATGCGACCACGGAGAGAGTTTGATGGTATTAGAAGAATAGATAAAATATCGAAAATAGAGGAACACAAGAAGGGAAAATCTGTGACAGAAGCGAAGATAGGAAAAGATGTACAAAGACAGTGTAATTTCGCAGTGAAGAAAAGATATGATGAAATGGAGAAAACATTTCACAATACAGAGAAGTTTCGAAGGGTTAATTATATTGATAGAAATAGAGTTGACTGTATTTTAGCGGAAGCGAAGATGACTAGAAGGGAAAATTTTAATATGATGAAGAGAATACGGAGGCCAATTGACGAAACAGTGCTACAAGAAATTGGTCGCAAACGGCAAGAAATAGGAGAGATGGCTAAGAACAATAAGTCGAAAGAGGAGAATAAGAAGACGTGGCATAAATGCAGTTTACGACCCCCCTTCTGATATCAAAAACCAAGTATGCAGATTGTTAGCCGTATATGTACATATCTTTACACCAAAATATCTCGATGTGATCTCTCCCCATTTGGGAGAAAATGGGGGTCAAATTCAAAATTGGGGCCGCCCCCAAATCCACAAATGTTATCCAATCTGAAACACGTTCTATGCTCTGCACTTACATTTCTCTTCGGATGACTTTCGTACTTACTAGCTCTTTCTATGCCCTTATGCTCTTTGTCTATTGGCGACCTCTGCTATCGTATGCTGCGAATATGTTGAAACGAGCCAGCATTGAACAGAACCTTGTATGAGACTATGATGCTCTGTTCGTCCCGAACAGATTCTAAAAGTCCTCCTCCATACGGTGCTAACCTCTCCAAGTGAACCACTTTCATTCTGCTCCTGTTGTTGGATCGAATCCGGAATACGACATCATTAATTCTTTTAATAATGCGATACGGTCCTTCCCAGTGTGTTGTAGCTTCGGTGACAGACCCTTCTTCCGTTGTGGGTTATGAAGCAAAACTCCAGATACTCACTATCGTTGGTGTTACACCGAATCTTACATCTGCTGGCAAGCGTAGGTCTTCGCCGAAGATCGCTTCCGCAGGTGTCCTTGCTGTAGTATCGTGAACAGCTGACCGATAAGCCATCAAGAACGCTGGTATGTGCTCATCCCAGTCTTTTTGCTGCTTGTCCACTACTTTCCGCAGATACTCCTTTAGCGTTCGGTTAAATCGCTCTACCATGCCATCTGATTGCGGGTGTAAAGGTGTTGTTCGCGTTTTACGTATGCCGAGTATTTTGCACATGTCTCCAAACAACGCTGACTCAAAGTTTCGTCCTTGATCAGAGTGCAGCTCAAGTGGAACTCCGTATCGACATACCCAATTGTAATAAAACGCATCCGCAACGGTCTTCGCTTCCTGGTTCGGCATGGGGTATACTTCCGGCCACTTACTGAAGTAGTCAATGACAACCAGCACATATTTGTTCCCGGAACTTCTGGTGGGGAATGGTTCGGCTACATCCATAGCAATCCTCTCGGACGGTGCTCCCACGTTGTACCTACGCATTTGTCCTCGACTCCTGGTCATGGGTCCCTTGGCTTTCATGCACTGTTCACAATTGCGGATACACTCTGCAACCGACTGTTGGCATCCGACCCAATAAAATCGCTTCTTAATCTTCTCTACGGTCTTCGTGATGCCTAAGTGACCTCCGCTTTGTGATGCATGGAATTCCTTCAGCACATCGCCAACTCGAGCTTTTGGGACAACCATCAGGCTCCGTGAGGTCTTGCCATCTTCACTCTCCCATTGACGATATAGATAACTATTTACTAACTTCAGGCTGTGCCATTGTGCCCAGTACGCCTTTGTGATCGGACTCTCTTCGGAAATCTCCTCCGACGGCCTTACGATCTCCGACGGCCTTACACCTATTGACTTCTTTCTGCAACAACGAACACTACTTGGAACTCAACTTTAACCCTGCGGCGTCTATTCGTTTGAAGACCTCTTCCAAGTTCTTTAAGTGCTCGTCGAAGTCCTTTCCCATTACGATGATGTCATCGAGATATACCAGACATGTCCTCCAGTGCAGTCCTTTCAGAACACGTTCCATCAGCCTCTCAAATGTGGCAGGCGCATTATATAGTCCAAATGGCATCACCTTTCAATGGCAGTTGCCACAGGCAACCTCCAACGGTAAAGGCTGTCTTCTCTCGATCATTCTTGTCGATTTCTACTTGCCAGTATCCGCTCTTCAGATCCAATGTGGAGAACCATTTAGCACCAGATTATGTGCCCAATGTGTCATCGATCCTGGGCAACGGATAGCTGTCTTTCTTCGTCACCTCATTCAGCTTTCTGTAGTCAACACAAAATCTAGTGCTGCCATCCTTTTTCTTCACAAGCACCACCGGTGAGCTCCACGGACCTGTCCCTGGCTCAATGATCTTGTTGCGTTGCATGTCCTCTATTAATTCGGCGACCTCCTGCCTTTTTACTAATGGAACGCTCCTAGGTGCTTGACGAATTGGCTTGACGAATTGGCATCCCCTGTATCTATCGTGTGCTTTACGATGGTGGTACGTCCGTTATTCTTATCTTCTTCGGCCCAAATGGAACAGTACTTCGCTAAAAGTTGTCGCGCCTTTATGAGCTGTTCCGCATTCAAACTCCTCATCCATTGGTCATTACATTTGCTAACGGAAGTGCTGCTCTTTACTTTGCGGCTATTCGATTCCTCACAACTTACAACTGCCGCCACCTCGCAACACTTACCGATGACCATTCCTTTTCCAAATGTTTTATGTGTTCTTCCTAAGTTTATCATGCGGACAGGCACTAATCCGTTTTCTTTCTGCTCCACGAGGGTCTTTCCAACTATAATGTCTCTGGCTGGTTGTGTTTCGTCTGCTTCAATCTTCCACAATCGGTTGGTCCTACAATCTCCATCGATTTTTGCCCAGATAATGGCCTCTGAGTTCGGCGGAACGACACAACGCTGATTCGTGACTACTTGACTCACACGTGATACCTTATCATCACCTATATTCAACGGTATCTCCACGTTGCCATTCACAATGTGAATCCATTCCTGATCATAAAATCAACGCCCAAAATGATCTGGTCCATGATATCAGCTACTATGAACTCGTGCGAAACTGTCATGGTTCCAATCGTTATCTTCCTCGTTACCTTGCCCAGTACAAGAGCCTCGTCTCCTGTTGCCGTTCGTAATCTGATACCTGATAGTGGCTCCACTCTATTCACCATGTCACTCCTTATGATCGAGTGCGATGCTCCCGTGTCGAGAGTAAGGATGAATTCCTTTCCTTCAATTGTCGCCATGACAGTCAAACTGGTGTTATTCCGCTTCATTTGTGATATAGAGATTCTGGGGCTATCCATTGTGGGAGCCAGCTCCTGCCCCATGGAGCTGACTCGTTTTAATTTAACGAGGCTTTTGATGTTGTATCTTCGCCTCTTGTCACTGCTTGATTCTGGAATCTGGCAAGCGTTGCGATTTTGTACGTTTTCGCGGCTCACCGCCTGAAGATTGCGAACATCTGTTTTTAACTGTTTTAATTCAGAAACCCATTAGTTTTCCTCAATTTCTACGCGCCGTGATTTCATTGGACGGCATAAGTTATTCGCTGTTTCCGTCACCAAGGCGGTGGCTACCGTTTCACTAAATTTCCTTGTATCAAAGTCGCGTATACCATCCGCAAAAGCCTCTATTTTACACTTTTCAATATACTCCGGTGATGAACCTCAATATACCAAATTAGACAATCGGTCTATTTATGCTGCAAATTCTTGTATTGTCTCTCCTGCTTTCTGCACGCGATGTTTCATTTCAATTCGATAAATCGCCTTCTGATGGTCATTACCGTACTTCCGCTGCAGAGTATCCATTACGACCTGATAGTTTTTACATTGTTCTTCTGGAATTGTCTGCAAAATGTCCAAAGCACCAGCTCTCAGGCTAACCACAAGTGCGGCCAATTTCTCCTTGTTTGACCATTGGTTGCTATCAGCCACTAATTCAAATTGGTACTTAAATGAGCTGAACGGTATTTTTCCATCAAAAGTAGGAGGCTGGATTTTAGCACCGCTATTACTAGAACTTTGGGTAGACTCCTGACGTGCAGCATTATGTTCCAATTGTTCCAATTGCTGTGCAACATTTTCCTTCAAACTTACAATTGCAGCAAGCAATTGATTTATGTCCACGCTTGGATCATCATCATCTCTTGGAGCACTGACACCAGCGGCTTCATATTGGAACTCGTGCACATTTAAATCAACACCACGCTGTTCCATTGCGTTTAGAAGGCGCTGCTGCAATTCCGCCTTGATTAATGCAGTTGGCAAATTCAACGTGGCCAACTCCTTCTTCAGCTGTTCCACTTTCAACTGATCAAATTTCACCATCTTTAAATTGATATCCCACTTCTGACACCAATGTTACGAATTTTTACTGTTTATTAAACATCGTTCGATCACTGGATATCAATTAAAAACTTAATTTGATCTGCTATCAACAAATGTTATTTATTTAAATAACTTGAACAACTATTGACACTTATTTACAATAACACTAGCTTATGTTTTTACAATGTTCTCTTATCTCAACACAACTCTTTATCTTATATGCGACACTATTGCTATTCGCACCGCTGTTCTACTGTTCAACTCTTATTTACGTTCATAGATCTCTTTTACAACTGACTCAGTTCAAAACATTAATCTGCACCCAGTCCAATTTGTTTGCGATCAAGGATCAAATTTCCTTAGTGTTGTGATGGCTTAGTAGCGGGGGTTGCTGGTTGTTCTTCTAGCAGGAAAATCGCCGTCGGCTGTTCGTGGGTTGATGCTGGTTGAGTTGATGGCGAAATTGAAATCCAAATAAAGCGGCGGAAAAGCAGACAATCTGGCGTTTCTGGTCTATGTGTGGAAATCAAAACACAAAACAAAATGATTGGGGCAGTAAATTTGTTTTATTTACTTTCGTACGCGATCTCTCACCTATGGTATCCAAATTGCAAGTGATCGTCGGCAAAACTTCGGATGGGTTCGGGACCCTTCCACACAGCAAAGTGGAGACATTCCCGACGATCCTTATATACACCTACACTAAGCCCTGATCGCTCAATTGTTTTCATTGGAAAACACTCAATTAAAGCTAAACTCAATTAAAGCTAATCTATTCTTTTACTTTAGGTGTTTTGGCGTAAACATTGCCGCCCACCTTGCAGCGTCACTGCAAAAAGAGTCTAAGATAATATATTAAATACATTTGATTTCAAAATTCATTATAAATTATTATATTTCAGGGCGTGGTACAAAGTAAATAATTAATTTGGTGTCGCTACTATTTAAAGGAGGGCCGTGCCGGAGACTAGCCACCCTAATCGGCTATCTTGGGCCATCAATTGTCCTCCCATTGGAGTCATGAACGCTGGTTCCATTAGCCGTGAGGTGACGTCAACCCCGATCACTAAATCCACAGGGCCCCTTTTAAAAAAGGTCGGATCCGCCAGTTGGATGTGGGCGAACGGCCTGCCGGTACGAGCGTCCAACGTTTGAGATGGGTAGTCGTCTGGCAGTCGGTTGGTGATGTTGGCAGTCAGGTGTAGTGGCTCCATGTCGGGTAAACGACCCCGGACGCTCAAACTACACACCCTTCCCTGGCCCATCTGGGTTTGGGGTAGACGCATCTGCCATGCCAGTTTTTTGGAAATGAGCGACGTCGAACAGCATGAGTCGATCAGAGCCCGCACTATCTGCGTCTGGCCCCGATGTTGGATCTTTACCATAGCTGTCGGTTTTATCGCAACTATTGGCTGTGTCGACATCAGAGCCGCGGTCGGTCGGATGCGGCGCCTCGAAATTGTCGAGGTCTCTCTCTTCGCTCTGACACTGTCTTGCGCGGGCGTGGTCTCCGAGGGCGCAGCGATTGCTGATCCATACGCCGCGTTCTCCTGCGGTCAGCGTGTACTGGGGGACGGAAGCGACGAGACTCAGCCTCGTGACTGGCGCCATCGTTCCGTCGCACCGAACTCGCAGAAGGATTCACGAGCTCGGTGCATGGAGGGGGGAGAGAAGGTTGCTCTTCCGCGGGACGGTGAGGATCTTCCTCAGCGAGCGCTTCAATCTCCAGCCCTCCATCCCCGGTCGATTCCTCCCGGAGGGAATTCCAGGATCGCCTTTGGATCACCGACTCCCCCTCTGAGAGGAAACCGCCCTCGACCCCGTCACCCCGGGGATCACGTGACTCAGGAGATCTTTCCCTGAGTTCACGGAGACTCTCTACGGTCCGCGAAGATTCAGAGTGCCTTATGTCTTCTTCCGACTGGCCGTGCAGCATTGAGTGGTGCTTGCCCCTACAAGTGTTACACCTGTACGTGTCATCACAGTGGTTCAGGAAGTGATTCGGGGAGAAACAGTTCGAGCAGTAGCGATATAGCGCTACTGTCCGTAATCTCTCCTCGAGTCCCATTGCCTGAAACACCGTACAGAAACGCAAGGGATGTTTGCCCTGGCAAACACGACAAGCACCTTTTTTCGCCTTCCTCGACGATTGTTGGTTAGCATATTTTCCGGCTCTACCCATCTACGAAAAAATTGTAAACATAAACAAACGGACTTAAAAGATGGATCAATTGGATCATCTAGTTTGGGAGAACGACGAGCTTAACAATCGGGCGAGTAATCGTTCCCCGCTCGGTTCTAATTTCCGCGACCCGAGTTCTCATATCATCGCCTTGTCGAAGACGAATAACACGCCCGAGTCGCCACTCATTGGGGGGGAGATTCTCTTCTCGCACAACCACCATGTCGTTGATTTGCATATTGCGCGTTGGAAATTTCCACTTATATCGTTTGTGGAGTTCGATTAAGTATTCTGTCTTCCATCTTCGACAGAATTCTTGGTGTAAAGCTTTAAGCTTTTGCCATCGGTTTAAAATCGAAGCAGCGTTGGCTGTAGTTTCAGGCTCAGCGCGTGCTAGTATTGGGCCTCCAATCAAGAAGTGCCCTGGAGTTAAAGGAGTTACGTCACCAATATTCTCGGAGATGGGACTTAAGGGTCTTGAATTCAAACACGCCTCAATTCGTGCCAGCAGCGTGGAAAATTCTTCAAAGGTGTACTTCATTCCACCTGCAATCTTGCGAAAATGAGTTTTGAAACTCTTAACTCCCGCTTCCCAAAGTCCTCCCATATGAGGCGCTCCGGCAGGGATAAAATGCCATTTCAATTGGTGATGAGCGAAATTATTGCTCACCACCTCGCTCGAGGCTTTGAGGCAAAGTCGAAAGTCCTTTTTAAACTCTTTCGAAGCTCCAACTAAATTCGTTCCGTTGTCTGAATAAATGTCCGAAGGACATCCTCGGCGACTAGCGAATCTTGAAAACGCCGCTAGAAAAGTGACTGTCGATAAATCACTTGTGCATTCCAAATGAATTGCTTTTGTTGCAAAGCACACAAAAACGCACACATAACCCTTTGTTATAAGGCATGCTCGACCGGTATAGTTTTTAATGTCAAATGGACCTGCAAAGTCGATCCCAGTTGACGAAAATGGTCTTCCAATCATGGTGCGTTCCGGAGGTAACGCCGCCATGAGTTGGGTACGTTGTTTCTTTTTATAAACAACACAAATTTTGCATGAATGAATCGTGGTTTTTATCAACTTTTTAATTTTTAGAATCCAGTATTCCATACGGATTAAACGCAAAACCAGCTGATTCCCACCGTGTAAACTGATCTCATGAACGAATTGAGTTATCAGTTTAGAAAGACGATAATTATATGGCAAAATTATCGGACACCTTTCTCCATATGACAGGTTCGGACATCTTGCTAATCGGCCTCCTACCCGAATAACGTCTTGAGAATCCAGAAAGGGATTCAAAGGTAAGATTGTACTTTTCGATCGTACTGGAACTTTAGCCAAGAGACTTCGGTATTCTTCGGGAAAGTGAACTTTCTGATTGATAACGATCAATCTTCGTTTCACGAAGTTTATTTCCTCGGACGACAATTGTGTTGTGGAACCTGTTGTAATGGTTCCTTTCACTCGGTGATAGAACCGAAAAACATATGCTAATACTCGGAGAGCTCTAGCTAAAGACGAGAAACGTTCGAGAACATCATCAAAGTCCGAAAAATAAGTGAAGTGCACGCGCACTGGTCTGGCTTCCAACTCTATATTGGAGTTTATTTCTTTACGATATTTCGGCCATCTTTCCGAACTTTCTCTCAACCAAGATGGTCCCTTCCACCATAATTCGTGTTGACTTAGGTCCTGAGCAAAAAATTCCGCGACTTCCCAAGTCTGCCGGGTTTTCGCTGGACTCAACATGGAACCAATTATTTGTTCCGACTTTTTCGAAGATCTTAGATACCCGATTTGCAACAAAAGTAGTCCAAGTGGAAGGAGGCTTCTTTAGCCATGCCAGAACTATAGTGGAATCGGTCCACATGTAGACTTCATGGCTTTCACAATTGAAATGCGGTAATAGCGCTTCTATTAAATCCGCTAATAGTGTCGCACCACAAAGTTCTAAACGCGGGTAATGACACTGTCTTGAGTGAAGCTACTTTTGTTTTTGACGAGATTAAGTGAGTAGAAGTTTGTTCTTCAGAATCTTCTATGCGAATGTATAACACTGCAGCATAGGCTTTCTCCGAAGCATCACAGAAGCCATGAAACTGAACGCGTTTCCATGGTGCAAAGTCTACCCATCGGGGTATACTGATTGTATTAATGTGGACTAAATTATCCACAAAAATATTCCATTGACTTCTTGTCGCTGATGATAATTCCTCGTCCCAATCTGTTTTTTCAAACCAGATCTGTTGCATCAGGATTTTTGCTGAAACAACAACTGGACTAATCCAACCGGCGGGATCGAAAAGTCTCGCTATCGTTGATAAAACGCTACGCTTTGTCGGGGTCATGCTCAATTCCACGGGCTTCGCCACAAAATGGAAACTATCAACCCGGGCATTCCACCTTATTCCTAAGGTTTTCGCTATGCTGGAGTCATCGAACTCCAGGAAGTCTTCGCTGAGCAAATGATCTTTTGCTATGTCCTTCAAAATGTCAATACAGTTTGAAGTCCATTTTCGAAGTTCGAAACCAGCTGACTTCAATACGAGAGCAACTTCATCTCGTATTAAGATCGCACTTGGAATGTCATGGGCACCTGTTAAGACATCATCAACGTACATGCAATTCTTCAAGACAAACGAAGCCAATTTACATGTATCACTGACATCTTCAGCTAACTGGTTGAGCGTTCTGATTGCGAGATATGGAGCGCAGTTTAAACCGAATGTAACGGTCTTTAGCTCATAGTCGTGAATTTCGCCATGAGGCGATTCACGAAAAAGTATTCGCTGAAATGGAGTATGTTTTGGATCGACTACGATTTTCGATACATTTTTTCAATGTCTGCATTGAAAACGTATTTGTAAAACCTCCATTTCAAAATAAGCAACGTCAAATCTGTTTGGAGAATGGGGCCAGGAAGCAAAACATTGTTCAAACTGACTCCATTCGAAGATCGACAAGAAGCGTTGAACACCACTCGCAGATTCGTGGTGGTACTATCTGGCTTCACTACCGCATGATGAGGCAGATAGTAGTATTTGGAAGGGGTTTCTGGATTGGGTCTGGATACCCTTTCCATGTGTCCTAGCTGAAGATATTCTTTCAGCACATTGTTATATTTGACATTCGTGTCAGGCGTTTGTCGCAGCTTTATTTCACTGCGAGCAAACTGGCGTTTCGCACAAAAGCGAGATTGGCCCAGACTAATCCCCGATGGGAACTCTGGCCGAAAAGGAAGCGATACTATGTAGCGACCAATAGAAAGACGTCTTGTAGTCTTTGCATAATGGTCTTCGCAAAACCTTTCGTCTGGAGTTAAGAAGATTTTCTTCGGAATTTCTTCTAACTCCCAAAACTTAGATATCAACTTATCTAAGGAAACTTCCGTGTGATAGGAAACAATAGTTTTTGTGGATTGTTTACCAGGTAGCGGACCTGTCAGAATCCACCCGAAGACTGTTTCCTGAGCTATCAAGTGCTCGACAACTTGATGTCGAACACCATCGAGAAGGATTTGTGGGTATAAGTCCCCACCAATCAAAACGTCGACCTTTCCACTTTTGTGGAAATTCTTGTCTGCTAAATTCAGACTAGGTAGTTGATCGACCACGGAACGATCAATCGAAGTTGTTGGTAAATCTCCGGTTAACTGAGATAGAATTAAAGCCGATGCTTTAATTCTGAAGCTCGAATCCTTCGGAGAACCTATTACCACAGTACACCGTTTCGTAACTTGAGCGGAAACTTTCGCACTTAAGCCAGATATTTGTGCACTAATATTTGTGTGGGGGATCTTAAGAACGTTTCGTAATCGTTCTGAAATAAAGGTTCCTTCCGAACCTGGATCAATCAGAGCTCTGGCTTCGTACTCGACTCCATTGTGACAAATCGTCACCATCGCAGTACCCAGGAGCACTTTTGTTGACCCCCGCGCAAAGTGACTCTGAACTATTTCAGAGTCATTGGACGTAGACTGTCTTGAGGGACCTCCAGGGCTGTGAACTTGAGCAGTATGACTGCTCGGAAGCTGTGGCACACCCTGTGAGGTGGACGGGCGCGATCCTCCCTGTCGATGGGACTCTCCCGAAGTCGACGAATGGGAAACATCGCGATGTAAAAGGGTATGACGGCGTTGTTTACACATGCCACAAGTGAACGCACTTTTACAATCTCGCGCTTGATGCGAATATGACAAACAATTCAGGCACAAGTTCAACCTTCGTACTGTTGCAAACCTGTTCTTTGTTGTCATCTGAAGAAATCGTGGACATGTTCTAATACCGTGAGTATTAGAACACAACTTACAAGATGTTACATTGTTGACATTTGCGTGGTGAATATTCACTCGCCTCGAGGCGGTATTATTGGTGGCCTTTGCAACCGGCTTGCTATTCGACGCACTTCGAATATCTGATACCGTTTCCAACGTCTGGAAACAACTTGTCATGAAACTGTCCATATCCGCCCACCGTGGGATCTCGGACTTAGCGACAATGCTTTGCTCCCATATCGAAAGAGTGGTCTCAGGTAGCCGCGTGGAGCACAGATAAACAAAGATGGCGTCCCAATTGGTGATATTAATATCATACAATTGCAACGCCGAAATGCAATTGTTTATATCCCGTTGCAGCCTTTTGATGGAATTTCCTGATTCCACCTGGACCACTGGGAGATTAAACAGAACTTTGAGTTGACTGTTTACTAGAATTCTTTTATTTTCATACCGGTCGGCGAGATTTTGCCAAGCGGTAGCGAAACCGTCATGAGTTAAAGGCGATTTTTTAACAATTTCTTTCGCCTCTCCACGAGTTTTTTGATTTAAGTGGTAGAGCTTCTCTACCGGAGTCAGCCGCTGATTACAAATGTAAATCGCGGTGAACATATCGCGGAAGGACGGCCAGGACAGATAATCCCCATAAAAGACATCCGTATCTACTGGAGGCAGATTGATGTTATGGTTTGACATGACTAAAGGGGCTGAAGGATCAATTTCCTTGGGTTCGGAAGTTGATCTGCTGAGCTCTTGGATCAATTCACCCATCTTGCCCATACATCGGACATAGGTATCGTAACAAGTGCGATACTTGACTTTAAGAGTCGTTAAATCTGTAGCCTCATCGTCGGCTTTGGCAGTGGATCGTCGATGTAAGACCGTCTCATACGACGACTTGACATCTAACCACATCGATTTCAACTCGTCCTTTTGCACTTCAAGAGTGAAAGGCGAGTGTTCGGACGCTGGAGTTGAATTGAATTCAGACTCAAAAATAATTACATCGTCGGTGACGCGAATGAACATTTCGTAAGCGGACATGTTGCAATTCGTAGGAAACAAACGGAGGCAAAAAGTATAACTTTTCTATAAATTTTCAAAAAGTTTTATATATAAAAAAGAAACTCAAAATTTCAAAAAAAATCGAAAAATTTCTTCTGAGTAATCACTCAGGCCAACACAGCAAAGATTTTATAAATTTGTAAAAATATATATAAAATATAATTATAATATAAAATAACAATTTTTTTTTTTTTTTTAATATATATTTTATTTTATGCAACTTTACTAACTTTTTTTTCGGGTGTACTCGAGAAATTTAAGGTGAGTTGTCGAACCTTTTTTCTTTGGGTGTACACTCTCTTGTTGCTCTGCTGGTGTTGAGTGGGAGACTTTCGAGTACTCTCACTTTGTGTACGTGTGTACGTGTGCACCTGTTGCACTCTTTCTTCCAATTGTCTTGATAGCGACGTCGCCAAACACAATAAATATTTCGGCTGAATTCGCCGCAAAGTGAGAGTGCAAGAGTTTTTGTGAGTTTGTGTGGGAAAAACTGAGAGAACTTTTTTATTATGTCGTGCCCGTAAGACAGACAAAGATAGAGAGTCGTCCCTTTGGAGATGAGGGAGCGACTTTTTGTGGGAGATCGCGGTGGTGGAGGGAGCGCACTTGAAGCGCTTGGTGTCGGCTTGGTTGAGAGAAGAGACTGTGAGTATGTCGTCACACTGCTTGCTTCGATCGAAAATCGAGAGTCAAGGCAGATTTGGTTTTTGAGCTTTTTCTTTACAATGCTCGAAATGTTTTTTCGCACAATTGCTTTACTTATTTTGGTATTCGATTTACCAAAATAAGCACACGAAATTGTTCACTCGCGAGAAAAACTTTATTAACCACAATTGGTTTAATTCAAAAATCGTGGGACAGTTTGATTTGGTCGAGTTGACCCACTGTGCACAACGGTAGGAGAAAAGAATATGTGAGTGTAGGTCTCACTCTCTTCTAACAAACGACAAATGAGTGGCGACGGCGAATTGAGTTTGGGTTCGCGTTTGTTTGCAATTTTTTGCAAACACGAAAATTTATTTTTCGCGCGGATTTTTATTAAATCGCGACGGACACCAAATTACTATTATTATTGTACCACGCACCTTTTTTTCTGCTGTGGCTGTTTAGAACTGCTTGAAGATCCGGCTCGAAGGACCAATGTTGTGATGGCTTAGTAGCGGGGGTTGCTGGTTGTTCTTCTAGCAGGAAAATCGCCGTCGGCTGTTCGTGGGTTGATGCTGGTTGAGTTGATGGCGAAATTGAAATCCAAATAAAGCGGCGGAAAAGCAGACAATCTGGCGTTTCTGGTCTATGTGTGGAAATCAAAACACAAAACAAAATGTTTGGGGCAGTAAATTTGTTTTATTTACTTTCGTACGCGATCTCTCACCTATGGTATCCAAATTGCAAGTGATCGTCGGCAAAACTTCGGATGGGTTCGGGACCCTTCCACACAGCAAAGTGGAGACATTCCCGACGATCCTTATATACACCTACACTAAGCCCTGATCGCTCAATTGTTTTCATTGGAAAACACTCAATTAAAGCTAAACTCAATTAAAGCTAATCTATTCTTTTACTTTAGGTGTTTTGGCGTAAACACTTAGTTTTGCAAAACTCTTGGCGTTTAATGAAGAGCATCCATATTTCACCGTAAATGGTGAGGAAATTATGTTTTTTCATGATGTTCCTCATCTTTTAAAGAGTAGTCGGAATTGTTTAGCCAATTCAAAGAATTTGATAATTTTTGATACTGGAAGAATTTCGTGGCAAGACATCGTTAAATTTTATGAAATAGATTCTCAAAACAATGCCACCTAAACTAACTAACAAACATATATAACTCGATAATTTTCTTTAAATGAGGGTGTATTTGACCACACAACTTTTTAGTCAAACAGTCGCGTGCGTGATGTTAACTCCATACAATTCAGGGGTTATAGATGCTTCACAAGCACCTACAACCCTTAATACCGTAAAATATATAAAATTTTTTGATAATTTATTCAAGATTTTTAATAGCATGGAACTTGATGTTATATTTCCATCGAAAAAAGTGTTTCTGGGATCTGAAGAGCAATGGGAACTTCTAAAAAGAGCAAAAACCTTGTTAAGCTTAATAAAAGTTGAGGACAAAAAGGGTTCTGACATTACAAAAAGCTTTTCATTCATAAATGGTTGGCTGTTGAATATAAGTAGCTTGACACGATTGTGGCATTTTTTGTCGCAGAGACATTTCCAATATTTAAAGACATGAACTCTTTGCAAAGACAAAGAAAATTTCTTTGGGCTAATTAGGTGGGGGGTGGTATATGTTTTGTAACTTTCAACAGGTTTGGGAGGGCTTCGACTTCTTAAGGTAGTTGTCAATGGAAATTGTAAATCTATTTCAGATACATTCGAAGCGCCCGAAACGCAACCTTCTTCAAATTTGCAATCAATTGATGTACTGGAAAATGTCTGTGATGATGAAAGAATTCTTCAAAATGAATATTGGCAGGATTTCCAAAGCTTGCCGAGACCAGATACATCATTTATTCAACAAATAGATATTGATATTGACATTGATAAATCTGTTTTCTTAAAACAAAATGCTTTTGCTTATGTGTGCGGTTGGTTATACTTGAAGTTATACAAACTTCACAATTGCTTACATCCTTTGCCTTACTTCGGAGATGAAGTTGTTTCCAATAACTTCATGTTTAGCATTGAAAAGCAATATGGTGAGTTTCGGCTTATCAAACCTCCGGACTTAATTACTTTAATCACAAAATTAGATGCCGAATTTTGTGAACTATGTCAAGGTGCTTGTCGTAGAGTTGTCGTCAGTCAGTACTTATTTAACAAGATGAGGCATATATCACCATACGTTTGCTGTACAAATTTTAACAGTGATATACTATTGGCCCTGTTTATATGAGTTCGAATATATTTTCTTCTTAAATTTTATAACAGAGATCTATCTCTTCCTAATTCGAAGCATAAAATTTTGTGTGTAAAACACTTATAGAGGTTTACATCTCCGTATGTGCTCTGCATTTGTTGCATGTCAGACGGAAAGTGGGAGAAGGATATGGCAAAGACTGTGTGGTACCTACGACAAAGCATGAAGGAGGGAGGGAGAAATAAATCGGAGGTCGAATAAACAGCTGTGGCAACGCCAAAGAGTGATTCCAATAAAACAAAAGAAAGCACAGAAAACCAAAAAGGAATGCGTGATAGGGTTAGAGAGAAGAGTGAGAGGCTGCCGGTAGGGAGAGAGTCAGTTCTTGTCGAAGCGTCATAGAGTCAAGTCGTCGTTTGTTACTATATACATATTTGTTGAAACTCATTGTGAAATAAGAACATTAAAGAAATAATTTAATAAAAAAGTTAATTATATATTTAATAATAAATAAAGACGAGTGTTTTATTTGAGCCACCACAGCCACCCTTACAACATCAGAAGTGGGATCGGATTAATAAAACTACGCATCATGGCTGATATGGAAGTATTCAAAAGCTATACAGTTGCTGAACTAAAGAAATTGTTATTTGCCTTGGGAAAATGTACTACAGGAAATAAAAAGTGAGCTCATATTACGTCTTTATAATATACCAGCAAAAGAAAGAGATCAATACGCATCAAAAGGTAAATTAAGACGCATATAATGTACGCAGTTTAGCAGCGGACAAAGCAAACGAAGATTCCGTTGTCGTTTCAAGCAGCGACGCCGAGGAAGAAGACGAAGCTGTACACGAGCAAGAAGAAGACAGATTTCAGTTGGAAAATGTGGTTGGTAACAACGACGACGATTCAAATTGCAACGGTTCAAATGAGAATGACGCCGACGAGGAGGAGACAAATGAACGAGACGATGGAAATGGAAAGCAGAACGAAGGAAAGAAAGACAATGAGAAGATAAACGAACGATAGCAATGTAAAGAGAAGACAATTGAAGGAGTGCAGAATAATGTAACGAACAAAGGAGAGCAATGGATAGACAAAACGAATGAAGAAAAGCGATCAAAGGAAAGACAACAATCCAAAGGACAGTCAATTGAAAAGGAATTAGCAAATGAAACGACAAACCAAGGAGAGCAGCGAGAACATGCAAATGCATCAGACAGACATGAGAAAGAGTGGGAGATAATGAGGAGAGAGATTGAATTAATGAAGAGAGAAATGAGTCTACTGAAGAGAGAGAATGAATTGCTGAAGAAAATGGAAAGAGCCGAGAGAAGCGATAGGGGTGGAAATGACAACGTTGTCGATCGACGATGCTCGAATGAAAGTTTCTTGAAAGGTAATTTCACAATTATCAAAGATCTTCTTCCCGAGTTCTCAGGAAGTGGAGAATATTTTTCGCACTGGGAGAAGCAGCTAAAGAGTGTCCGAGCCACCTATGATTTAGATGATAACAACATGCGTGCGCTCATATCGCACAAGCTAAAGGGAAAAGGCATTGAATTGGTTACATTCTAAGTCCGATTTAATGACGATTCCTGTTGACGAATTATTGGCAGACATGAAAGTTCTTTTCGCCGATCATTCAAGCCGATTAACACTGAAGCGACAGTTTGAAGCAAGAAAGTGGTCAGTGAGCGAAACATTTCAAGAATATTTCCACGATAAGTTGATTCTAGCGAACAAAATAACTATCGCTGATGATGAGTTGCTGGAGCATATGATAGAGGGGATACCTGATTTGACGTTGCAGTCTCAAGCGAAAATGTTGTGCTTCAGTAATGTTTATCAATTGCTGGAAGCGTTCTTTAAAGTCAAGCTGGTTAAGCCACAAGCCGTCAGAACAGCAGTACCAAGCCGACAGCAAGAAGCAGTTAGTAGAGATATAAGGTGCTATAACTGTAACTCAGTTGGACATATGGCGAATGAGTGTCGTAAACCAAAGAGAGAAAAAGGAGCGTGTCATGTATGTGCGGAGATGGGCCATTATGCAGCGGTTTGTCCGAAGAGAAGCAAGGCTCCATTGCCGGTTCCAGTTCATTACGTCAACCAGGATGGCGAAGCAGATGATTATGTTAGATATCTATGTTGTATATTTATGAAGAGTGATATTAATTATAAAACATTGTTAGCAGTATTAGTAGACACCGGCAGCCCGATTAGTTTAGTTCGTCAGGAATTTGTGCCTTTTGTTTTGGTTTCTGAAGACAGGAAAGAATCTTCGAATTTTTGCGGAATTAATAGTAGTCCTTTGATTATAGTTGGAAAAGTGAAATGTATTATTTTTTTTGAAAATAAAGAAACAGAGTTAAGTTTATATGTTGTTCCAAATGAAACGATGAAGTATCCCATGATATTTGGTCAAGATTTTATTAAAAATGCTAAGCTAAAGTTAAAGAGACAAGAGAGTGTTATAATGTTATAATGTAGTAGAAAATAAAGAGTTTAATGAAGCATGCTTTGATTTGATGCAAATTGATATAGATGAAGAAAATATTGGTTTAACGAATGACGATATTGATTTTAAGTCAAAAGAGAGATTCATTAAAATGTTTAAAGAATGTTATCTGAACAGTAAGCGTCCCGAAGCACCAGATATTAAATGCGAAATGAAATTGAGTTTAAATGATGAAAAGCCATTCCATTGCCCTCCGCGGAGATTATCATATTTCGAAAAAGAAAGAGTGCAAGAAATCCTTGATGAACTGTTAATGAAAGGAATAATACAGCCAAGTAGGTCTGAGTATTCATCTCCAATTGTATTGGTTAGGAAAAAGACAGGTGATATACGTTTGTGTGTAGATTATCGAACATTAAATAGGGTGACATTGAAAGACAATTATCCAATTCCGTTGATAGATGATTTGCTCGACAGGTTAGCCAATAAAACGATTTTTTCTCTGTTAGATTTAAAGAGTGCGTTCTACCAT
Source organism: Coelopa frigida (assembly GCA_017309665.1). Classification (NCBI taxonomy): domain Eukaryota; kingdom Metazoa; phylum Arthropoda; class Insecta; order Diptera; family Coelopidae; genus Coelopa; species Coelopa frigida. Next base: position 37,427 of record JAFDUT010000077.1, on the reverse strand, counting down.
GTGGATATGAGTAAAGAATCAGTTAAGTACACATCATTCGTGACACCGATGGGTCAATATGAGTTCTTGAAGATGCCATTTGGGTTAAGGAATGCGCCATCAACATTCCAACGGTTTGTAAATCAAGTGTTTGACGATCTAATTAGAAGTGGAAAAAGTTGCTATCTACTTGGATGATATAATGATTGCTACTTCTACTGTTCAAGAGCATTTGAATATATTGGAAGAGGTTTTTGGGCGATTAGTACATAACTGTTTAGAGCTGAGGTTAGATAAATGTCGTTTTATGGAATCAGACATACGTTATCTAGGGTACACTGTTTCGAAAGAAGGTATTCGGCCAGATGAAAAGAATATAGAATCTGTAGTCAATTTTCCTGTACCGAACAATGCTAAGGCAGTTCACAGTTTTTAGGAGATTCATTAAAGGTTTTTCAGTCATTGCGAAACCGCTTTATAATTTGATACGGAAAAATGTGAGTTTTAAATTCGGTGAAGATGAAATGCGGTGTTATAAAGAGTTAAAACGGAAATTAGTTGAAGCACCTATTTTAGCGATATATGATCCAAGGGATGAGGTAGAACTTCATTGTGACGCAAGTGCGATAGGATTTGGGGCGATATTATTACAAAAGAAAGCAGATGGAAAGTTTCACCCGGTATTTTATTTTTCGAAACGAACGACAGATTCTGAAGCAAAATATCATAGCTTCGAATTGGAGACATTGGCGATTATTTATGCGCTGCGGAGGTTTAGAATTTACTTGCATGGAATAAAATTTAAGATTGTAACTGATTGCAATTCGTTAACGTTGACCTTAAATAAAAAGGAGGTAAATCCTAGGATTGCTCGATGGGCTTTTGAATTAGAGAAGTTTGATTACACTCTAGAGCATAGGAGTGGTTCAAGAATGCAGCATGTAGATGCGCTGAGTAGGATTTCCAATATTTTAGTTCTTCATGAAAATACATTTGAGCAGAATTTATCAATTTGTCAGTATAAGGATGAGGTTTTAAACAGAATTAGAGAACAATTAGAAAAAGAGGAAAGTAGTATTTATGAAATGCGGAATGGTTTGATATATAAGAAAGTGGGACAGAATATTTTATTTTACGTACCAAAATCAATGGAAAGGAATTTGTTGAATAAATACCATGATGAAATGGGACATTTAGGGTGTGATAAAGTTTATAATTCGTTAACGAAAGCGTATTGGTTTCCCCAGATGAAGGAGAAGATTAAGGAACATATCGCAAATTGTTTGAAGTGTATCGCGTTTTCTCCGAAGTTCGGAAAACATGAAGGTCTTTTACATAGTATTCCAAAAGGGAATGTACCTTTCGAAACGGTGCACATAGATCATTTTGGTTCAGTGTCGATTAAGAACGCGAAGAAGAAGTATGTATTTTTAGTAATTGATGCTTTTTAAAAATTTGTTAGGCTGTTTCCAGTTTGTTCGACAAGTACTAGACAAGTCTTAGCTTGCTTGAAAACATATTTTCACTCGTATAGTCGTCCAAAAATCCTAGTGTCAGATCGAGGAAGATTTTTAAAGTTTTCTGAAGGATAATAATGTTCAACATATTAAAATAGCTACTGGGTCGCCGCAGGCAAACGGACAAGTGGAGCGCGTTAATCGGAGTTTAGCACCTATGATAGCAAAATTGACGAGTGCAGGGTCTAGTTTAAGTTTAGATAAGGTTTTGCCGGATATAGAATTTGCGATGAATAATACGATTCATCGAAGTATAGGAACTTCTCCTAGTGAGTTGCTTTTTGGAGTTAGTCAGAAAGGTACTGTGATAGATTTTTTGAAAGAGAAATTAGATGAAATGAATCAAGTTGAAGTTGAGAGAGATTTGGAAAGAATCAGAGGAAAAGCTTCAGATAAAATGAAAAAGGCTCAAGATTATAATAAAATCACTAAAGATAAGTCTAGGAAAGAGAAAATATATAAATTAGGAGATTATGTAATGGTAAAAAATTTCATTAGTAATCCAGGGACATGTAAAAAGATTGCACCCCGTTTCAAAGGGCCGTATAAGATAGTTAAAGTTTTACCAAATGACAGACATTTGTTGAGAGATGTCGAAGGATTTCAACTCACTCAGATACCGTATGAGGGTATATGGGAGGTGGCAAATATAAAACCGTGGATAAATAATGAAATTTTAAGTTCAAATGAAATCGGGACGATTACATGTCAGGATGGCCGAGCTGTGGCAACGCTAAAGACTGATGCCAATAAAACAAAAGAAAGCACAGAAAAACAAAAAGGAATGCATGATAGGGTTAGAGAGAAGAGTGAGAGGCTGCCGGTAGGGAGAGAGTCAGTTCTTGTCGAAGCGTCATAGAGTCAAGTCGTTGTTTGTTACTATATACTTATTTGTTGAAACTCATTGTGAAATAAGAACTTTAAAGAAATAATTTAATAATAAAAAATAATTGAATATTTAATAATACATAAAAACGGCAAGTGTTTTATTTTGAGCCACCACAGCCACCCTTACATAAATAACTTCAGCGCAAGATACCTTATTAGACTTAGTAATCACACCAATACTCTAGCTATAAGACTTCTTGATGATACTAATGAAATTAAAAGACTTAAAAGATATCATACACTAGATTTACCATTTAGATAATAAGTATGTACATATAGCTATTTTAAGTTTGTTATTATTTTATATTTAAGTTGTTGTTAATGTTCATTTAAATATGTTCATTGTATTTTTGGACTTAATGAAGTTCAAAATAACTCTGTTAAATTTTTGTAATCATATTTGCTTATTATTATTTAAATAGATTGCAAATAAAAGAATATTTAAAAAAAAAAAAAAAAAAAGCAACATCTCCAGATTGGTATCAACGAAATCTAAAGGACTTAATCTAGATTATTAAATTTGAATAAAAAAGGGTTGTTGGTTCGCAACTGTAAAATTAATCCTAGGAACAACAGCAGCACGAACAATTTGAACAATAACAACAACAATAACAACACAACAATAATCTTAGCAAACCACCAATTACAAATACAACTTATGTTCAACGACACGAGAGCCACGATGATCCAATAAATTGTGATTTCCTTCTCTTTCTCTATCTCTCTTTCTTTATCTCTCTTTAACACTAACTCTATCCTCTCTCTCTTTCTCTATCTCTATCTATCTGATAGTGTTGACAACGAGAACAATAGCAACAAACAAATAATAATTACAACAACAAATGGAACGACAACAACAATTGGAAACCTTCCGTCGTGTTGTCAACGGCGCCGACCGTCGGGATCGAACAGTCGAGAGTGGAGTGCAAGGTGATGTCCAAAGTTAGGGTGTCGGTACTGGTGGGTAAGGAATAGGAAGAGAGAGTTAGCATGTTAACGAAATTAGAGTCGACCAAGAACAACGACAGCCAAGACACGAACTCTGGGAATTCCGGGTCACGGTATGGACTATAATTATCATGTTTACAAGGTGTCCTCTAGCAAATACTGGCTCCATAACACACTACCTAGAGACAGACAGACACATAGACGAAGAGCGGATCGAGGGGTCTGTCGGATACTCGGAATGGTGTTGACTGTTGTAAATCACTCGATGAGTTGTGAAATGAGGATACAGAACTAGGGTTGGGTGTCTCAGATGGTTGCAGTTCAATGGTTGTTCAGTGACAAAGAGGAGTGAGTCGGCGGAAATAGAGGATCAATGCGAAAATGTGAAGAAGGCGAGGGAAACACCCGATGGTGAGGCTCAAATGAGGTTCAAATTAAAAATGTATTAATTACCTTTGTTGACAATATTTTGTGATTTATTGCTACCTACCCCTTTAAACCGTGTTATACTCTTTGTGTTTGTCTGACTATTCGTCCGTCTGTCTGTCTATCATACTGACCGTGGGCAAATAAAGAGCGGAAATTGGATGAATAATGATGTTGGTGGTGAAGGGCGAGCGCTCCAAAGAGTTTGACTACTGATGAGACTGGGGCTGAGCAATAAAAGTAGGAAGAGAAGGAGAATGTAATAGACGATGAAGCAAATGATGAAACATGGATGGTGACAGCGTCTACAAAATTTATTACACAGATTTTATGAGAGCTCTAAAGGATTTTCAGTAGGACTGAAGATCTGATAAAACACTTATATAAATTGCCATCCATTGACATTAAGAAGAAAACTTAGGCTATAGAGATTGAAAAATTGATACCTTTAATTCAGGAAACAATACAATTCAAAATAAAGATATTCAGTATTAAAAATTGAAATTTCTCTGAATATGAAGAAGAATGGATAGGAAAACAAACACATTTTCGTTGGAAATTTTCCATCCAAATCCAAAATTATAACGAAAAAGTAATTGATTATCAGCCTCAAACTGATATAATCTAGAAGAAGAGCGAATGAAACCGTATATAACCATTAGCAGAAAAAGCCCTTGAGATGAAATGACAGACAAGCAAATTTATGTCTGCAATAGAAAAAGACATGACCTTGAGACTCACGGCAACCCACAGGCCAAGGCCCTTGACGGAAAGTGAGAAAGATATAAAATGTGAGAGAAAGAACGGAAAATTTGATATCTTAGACGTAGGAGTTAATTTCGAGGAGAAGATGTTCAAATAACTTCATCTACTTTTGGTGTACATATTGGGGTTTCTATGGGAGGATTCCATTCATTATATTAAATCCCCCAAAAAGACCACACTATAATTACACACACCCTCACGTTCATACATGGTCCTAGAAGGACAGGAGATGAAACTCTATATGGTTTGCGTTGACCACAAATTCAGCCATAATTACATTAAAATTCTCGTATGAAAATATATTGGATAGACTCCCAAAATTATCCACCTAACATTTACATAAGCATATACTTGACAGGACACGATATACACTCACACATGCAGTTACAAGACAAGAGGAAGAGAAGAAAAACTTTTAACTAAGAGATAAACAAACTTCATATCGACAACTATGAGATGGAAATATATGTATGCATGCATGCATAATATAATTTTGAGCATCAACAACACAAGATAAAGGATTTATCCAGCCAACAATCATACGACAACAACATGAACAAACACGACGATGACGACCATCACATCAGGACAAACGTATTCTCGCATGAGTCAACTTCAGTCGATCCTTTTTCCTTCAGCACGAGTTGAGTTTTGTGTCAAATATTTTATAAAGCTATGAGTTATTGTGAGAGTTTAGCAGAAGACATACACACATACAGAAACTTGTTTATCCTAGTCTTATGTATCTATATGTACATTTCTATGTATGTATGTCGGTTGTTTTACTTTTGGTTTGTGTTCCGATTATCGTGTGTATGTGGTTTAATTTCCGTTCACTTCCATATTGTATTGTATTATTTCACCCAACCAAGGATTACCCAAGTAAAAAAGGTTCATTGCCCTTCCCTCCAGGCCCTCGCCGGATGACTCTCATTGCCCTCCCTCCATTCAGTCGTCCCCAGCTCGTTGGGTCTATCTCTTTCCTAAGTGTTGTTTATTTCCACCCTATTCCTAGTATAGTTGTTATTGATCTTAGTGTGGTTTCTATCGCCTTGTGCCCAAGCATACATATGTATTTTGATGATCAAACTTCTCATTTTCATGAACGACATTCTCGACATCCTCCCAATCCTCTTCCTCTTTTTCATCCATATTCGAGTTGAATCGTCTAGAACTCAATTTCGATCCTCATTCCCAGTCACAATCCTCATATCTGCCATCCAACCTCCCTCCATCCATCTTCAAAACGCCTCCATGACTACCATCCTCCGCAGTCACCATCCTCTACATTGTCTCGTCCGAATTTGTCCTTTGTCGTGCTCGTCATCGTCCTTGCACTCTCGTCGTCTTTGCGTCGTTGTCGTCCTTCCTTTCAACGTCGTTGCGAGCTCTCATGGTCCTCATCCCACTGTCCACCTCGATTTTGAGGTGTCCACGGCTCTCACATCGAGTTCAACAATCAGTTAAATGACTCATGAAATTGATATCAGTTGGAGTTTGTTTTCAAGTCCGATGTGCGAGCGAAATATTTGGGATTACGTTTTCAACTTCGAGCGGCAGCGCCAGATCGAGGGAAACGCACATACACTACAATTCACACAGTCGACGTCCAAGTTTAAGCGATCATATGGAGCTGGTGGCAAACGAGAGTGGGGGGAATGAGGAGCAATGTCAGGGTCAGATATGAGTTTGAGGACGATCAGAAGATGCAATGCTTCTGGTCGCCGCCTGTGTTGTGAATGGAAATGGCAGATGGTGTGGCATTATCATGGTGGGAAGCGAGTGGGAGAGAGAGAAATGAAGAGAAAGAAATGGAGAGGGGGAATGTTGGGAATGAACAAGTTAAAAGTTGTGGGAGGTTGACTTCGGATTTAGATTTTGATTCCGCTCTGGAGTCCGTTCGACTTGAGTTGTGGCATCTTCTTGGAATTGCACTTGGTTTTATGATATATTCATTATTTCAATCCTCTCATTTTCAATATGTTCTTTCGCCTCCTCACTCATCCATGCATCCGTTCATCAGACCGTTCTTCCATTCGTTCTTTAAGTTATAAAAGATTGAGTTTTTGGTTGTTTGGTTCGCTCGAATGTAGAGTGAAATGCATTAGAAACATTTAGAAAAACGCTCTGCTCTCCTTGACTTTGTTTCTTTCCCACTTTCTTTTCCCTTTCGTTCACTGACTCTACTCCCCCTCTCCACCAACCATTTCTCTCTATTTTTCTCTATGAATTTTCATTCAATTTAACATAAGGATTTCCATTATGTAAAATTGAATGCTTTTGGACAACAAGATGAGGTCATCGGGAAAATAAAGGATTTACAGAATGAAAATAACTCAATTGAATTTCTCCAGGAAAAATTAAAATAAATGCAAGACAAATTATTCTCGATTATTCTCTCGGAAGGAAACAAGGGAATTTGTGTGCTTTCAGTTGTATTGAAGGATATGGTAAGAGTTTTTGTATGAGTATATGTTGAATAAGTATCAAGGAGAAAGAAACGAAGCCTTTATGTTATGCAAAGAGGATAAATTCTTGGGACTTTGAGTAAAAATAATGAGCGCTCTCATTCTCATACAATGTTTGCTCTATCTTAACTTCAAGGATAAAATAATGTATTTATTACAAACTTGGATGTAGTTGAACCATGACGATGACGATGAAGTGTATCACGAATCCGCTTCAAGGCTTGAGCTGAGTTTTTAGTCGAGCCGTTTCGTATAGAAGGGGTACCAGGAGCAACAACAATAACAGCACCGGTAGAGGAGAATGGAGCAAAAGCACTGACGTAAAATATTCCAGGCGCATTTTCCTGTTCGCCAAGTGATTCCGGAAGGTAGATTAGTCTTGGCACACGCTAAGTCTGTTATCTTCAGGATGTTGACAGCACATCGCCGTCGTTTTTAATTTATTCTCCTTGGTCTGCATTTTTATAAATACATACATATGTCTATCAGTCCGTTCGTTCGCCTCTCTGTTTAATATTAAATTGTGAAAAATTATTTAATAACAAGTAAAATTGACATTATAAACCAGAGGTAAACAGACTATACAGTTTTATAAATTTTTGACATATTTTATAATTTTGTACAAATTTATAAATTTTTAAAAGTTTGTAAAGTTGTGATTTTTATTTTAATACATAAGACATGTGCATAAAATAATGGAAATAATTGATTCTTGCAAAGCCAAGGTACGGGAAAATGTAAAATGAAAGCAATTACAATTTTTACAAGAGACGCTGAAAGCAAGCAATGAAATGAGAATGCGAGATAAAGTGAGAAAAGTAGATGGAATTAATTTGTAAACCTGTGGAGAAGAGCTTAAAATTTGACACTTTTATGTAGTGTTGACGACAGAAATAAAAATGACAACCAGAAACTAGTCTACCAACCAGAAAAACAACTAGGAACAGAGACTTAGAAGAACAAACAGTACAAAAGTAACAACAACAATATCATATCTACATACAATGTCAACGCGGAAATGCTGTGCAACCGCAAAAGTGTGCACCGATATATATTTGTAATTTTACGCCAGGAAAGTAACTATAAGAAGGAAATAAAGCGAAATAAAGGTACAGAGGGTAGAATAGAATGCAGTTGACAGGAAAGAAAAGTGAGTGAGACTGCGACAAAAAGTAAAGAAAATCGTTTGATGTCATATACACAGACTCCCACACCCATATAACCATATATTTCACACACACTCGGACTCACACTAAGTGAGGGAGAAATAGAGAAAAGTTTTCATTAAACTTCATTTGCAAATATTTTATCGGTTTTTTTTGCAGAAACTTTTGCGAATTCGACAACAACAGTTTTACCACTGCTGACGACGGCTGCTAGAGAACACAATATCAACAACAACGACAACAACATAAACAATAGCACCACCCACTATAAAAATAAACCGACAACCAAAATAACAACAATAGTTCCAAACAATTCTGCATCACAAAGAATTCCATGCAAAATTGTTCTCAAAAACTTGAGTTTAGTTTTTGCAATAAACAAAAATGAAATAAGAGCTTGAATTTTTGAACTCCGTTTGAGTTCACCCACCCACACATATACCCATTACTCAATGTCTAAGTATTGGGGTACAGCAGCTTACATATATGGAACAAACGTGTGAGAAAGAGTGATTTTGTGTGTTATTAGCCCTGGACGCTGTGTACAAATTTTGTGGGTCCTTGTGGTTTGAAAAATATTCTAAATGAGAGAGTCTGTGAGATTCTGTGGATGTCTAAGTGTGTCTGAGTGAGTGTGTGTGAGATTAAAATTAACTCTCAGCACACGTTTACTCATTCATATACTAAAGAAGTCCAGTACAGGGAAGCTTTATTCTAAGTAAGAAGATGAAGGTGAACTAAATAAAAAAATTAAACCATTTGAGTAACATTGACTCAAAAGCTTTGGCTATTTCTATGGCCCATTAATGAAGGACTTTCCACAAATGCTCTTAAAAAGTTTTTCTACATGCTTTCTAACTAAATAAAATAAATTCAATTTTAATTAATTCAACCTTAGTTAGTTCAACTCCCAACATACCAGTTGACCTAAGTTTTTTTCCTATTTTGTCATTTATATGAAACATACACGTTGATTACACAGACATTAATATATTCTGTCTCCCTTTTTAGCTTAGTCATTGTTGACGGAAACACGATTCATTCAGTCACTCATGCATACACTCAATGCTTCAGTTACACATAACATAAACTCGGACACAATATCCTCTCAATTAATCCTGTCCTTGTGTCATAAGTTAAAGCGGATGAAAGGTCTTGTCTTGTTTTTCCCTCAAAGGTTAACCGGAAAATATAAGTTTTCTTATCCCATACAATATTCCATTTTTTCGAGATTCAGGACACTTGAGAAAATGTTCATCAATCGATCCGAAAACTATAGAGAAATGAGATTAGAAGATAAACTTGCACAAGGAAGATCAAAGACTTGAACACAGTATGGATTAGTAATAGAAATAAATGAACCATGTAAGGCCAAGCGAGAAATATATATCGATAGTAAGAAAAAGGGAGTACGAAGGATATTAAGAGCTAATATTATTCAACTAATATCCCTCATACGCCCAAATAATCATCGGGTTAACCTCAACAAAATCGATTTCTCCGAATTCAAGTTTCTAAAGATTGCACAAGATGCAATTATATTAATTTTCCTTGAACTCCTCCAGATCCCTCTTTCATCTATCACCTATCTCTCTCCAATTTGTAAATGATCTTAGCTGCCAAATCGACCATGGTCCACTTAAAGGATTTCATTCAGTATTTTATTTTGCACCATAACCAATAAAAATTCAATTCAATTCATCCATCCAGCTGCCTCATGCTGTCCGTCAATCAATCCAATTCGGAGGGCGCAGGATGAAAAAGTAGGAGAAGAAGAAGACAAGAATTAGCCTGTAGTTCTATTGAAAAAATAACTCAAATCTGAGATTACAATATATTTTAAATCGAGTCAACACTTCAGCAAGAACAATCCTTCAATAATCAATCGTTCCCGATACAAATTCTCTCGCTTTTATCTCTCTTCCTCTTCTATTCTTTATCTCAGTCTCGCTCTGTTTCTCATTCTCTCTCCAACTCTTCACTCTTTCGTTGAAAATCGTGTCAGCAGCCGAAATCGATATGAAAAACAATTCTGCAGCTTCTTCAGAGATATCGCCTGCGTCTCACCCTTAATTTTTTTCTCTCTCTTACCTCTATCTATTTTCTTTTTCTCCGACTGTCTGCGGTTGTGGTAAAAGATTTGGATCTTCCTCGGTCCATAGAAAACCATAAATCCATTGGCTGAATTTTGATTTTGCCAAAAGGAGTGGAGTGCGAAGGCGCATAGCGATGGAATGAAGATATGGAAATAGAGGATGGAAGACAGAGGCGGATATCTTTGTACTATTTCATCTCCTGTAGTTTTATAATATTTGCCACAAAGTCTGAAGAGCCTTATCAGGAGTTTCTCTGCCACCAAACGTCTTTTAACTGTATTTATTTATTTTAAAATGTGGTTACAGGAGAAATTCTCATTGTTATTGTCTATGTTGTTATTGTTTTCTGAAGTTTTTAACCTCCGTTTTAGTTATAGAAAATAATTGCACGGCTCCAGTTCATCTCCAGTGTTTTTCTTTCTTTCGCTCGCTCACATTTGCTCTCTTTTTCTTCTTTCCCTCCTACTTCCATAGAACCTTTTGTTTTCTGCTGCTCCATGTTCTCCATGCAATAATAAAATTCAACACCATTCAAAGTGATTTCTTCATTCACTCATTGAATTATAAATACGTTAACGTAAATACGTAAGCGCAAACGTGACGCTCATGCTTAGTGACGTTCCAATACCGGTGTGTAGTCGATGCGAGTAGTCAAAAACAAAATTTCAACTAAAAATCGGTGCGAAAAGAAGTAATCGGATTTAAAAGTCGGTATAATCGTACTCGTACTCATTTCACATATACGTACATATACACACGAAAACCTGCACTTTTAGCGCCTCTAGAAACTAAAAGCTGACGTAATGTGTTTTTAACTAACAATTAACAGTAAAATATTATATTCAATCAAATATTATGTAGATAGTTTTATTTATTTATTTTGTTTGATCCATTCAAAAGTCTGTTTGAATTTTTGTAATGCATTTTTGTATCAAAATTATAAATAAATAAAAAATTTCAATACATTGTCAATTTAGTCGGTACCGTCAAAATATTTGTAACAAATAGTCGATTCAAAAAATAATCGTTTATCGTGCCATTTACTCGAGTATACGAGTATTTTTACTCGTACTCGGACGAACACTACTCATGCTTGCCTCAATTTCGTTGCTCAATTTGGCGCAATGACGTAATTTTTCTGGGTGTCTCCCTCTCACTCGCCTTTTCTTCATCTTTAGATGGCTTTATCCCGGACTCTTATTCTTTCTTCCTAACCTCATTTCCACCTTGGCGAGGTAAAACTTTTCTTTCTCCCTTCGTTGCTTTATCGTTTATTTATTTTCTGCGTCGTGCTTATTATTCGCTCTTTCGTTTCCCAAATGGTTTTTTAGTGTGGTACAATAGTTGTTTCTGTTATTGTTTACTGTTACTGTTTTTTTGTTGTTGTTGCCTTTATTTTTAATATTATCGTTATTATTCCTTCTCTTGTTATTCTCCTCCTGAAATATCTTCCATTGTATAGCAATCTTCCGCTGCTGGCAACTAACTTCAGTGATAATCAATTTGCTACAGCAGCTGCGGACACGCTTGATTGTGCTTTCGCTTAAAGATAAATTGAGGTGGTGAGTTTTGTTACTTGAAGGCAACAACAATACTTCCATTAACAAAAAGTTGGGTTTTTTTCGGCAGTTGTGCCAACAAATGATCTGGAATTTCTTTAGGCTGAAATTTCGACACGGACTCAGTTTCAGTCTCAGGTTGAGTTTTGAGGAGTTCGTTATAAATATTTTCACTAGTCGCCATCCAAAGTTTTTGCTTTGTTTTCGAGTTTCTTAATACAATCCACACCCAACTCCACCAACTTCAACTCCATTTACTGCATTTCTCTTCTTTCTGATACCGGAGATAGTCAATTGCTCCAAAATTCCTCTAAAACTCCTTCTACGATCTTAGTTTTTCATTACCACCTCATCTGCGATGATCTCTACGACAGTCCTTTCCATTAAAGCCATCGGACTCCATACCATCTCTTCATGAAGTCCTTCGACTTTCCCCCCATCTCTCGGCTTTGAAAAAAACCTTTATCATTATTCTTCTACCTTATGGCCAACAGCATTCTCCATTGCTTCGTATGATTAACCTATATGTACGGTCCTCTATCGTCATCATCCCACCGGGCGTATGAGTAACGGACACCGTTTACCGAAGCAACCAATGAACGTGCGCCTTCCTTCTCTTTCAGTTACTCCGTTTTCCTCCGCATCCTTTTCCAAAGATGGTTACTCGAGACGGATTTGATTCGTGGTTGAGTCACCTCTTCCTATCACTAAACGTCTTCTTTCTTATCCTCATCCTCGACATGGGAGGCTAAGATATCTTGCTTAGCCACGAAGTCGTCTTCATTCATGTCGTCGTTTGCTCCGTCCACTTCGCTCCATCGTCCATTCATTCTACAAATCCTTTTGCTCACTCTCTTCATGCACACATTCTCCAAAATCCTCTTCTGCTCTCCTTCTCGAAGAAACTATTCGTATTTATTCAGCAATTAGGCTTCACACAATTGCTTTATTCTCTACACCCATTTTGAGTTTAAACATGAATATTTTTTTTGATTCTTTATTAATCGATCTGATATTCCATGACTTCTTGCCGATATGCTTCCTGAGTAGAGAAAAAAAAATCGGGTTTAGTTGGTTGAAGAAAATTTTTTTTTTACTGTGTCAACATCGAAAGTTACCTACTGGGCCTGAGTAGGCCAGTCCACATATATGTGTCTTTAGCATGATTTTAGTGCGCGTTATTCAGATATTGATAGCTTGCACTTTCAAATTTGGTTAGGTTCGGTAAAAATAGGATTGAGCCAAATTTTTTTTTTTACAAAATGCTAATTTTTCATACATTACAAAAACTCACTCTAACTATCCAGGAGTTAGTCCTACGGAGCTCAATTGTATTACGAGGTCCTATTATTTTATTACCCCCAACATTTCACCCATACATATCTACCCCTATCTGCTCCCCTTCTGGGGGTCTCCATACAAAAACTCAAAAATTAATAAAAATCTAGAAAAAAACCCCCAGCATGACTCGTAGAGGAGTCAAATGTATAACTAGGTCCAAATTTTTTCCAACCCCCTACATTTCACCCATACATACCTACCCTCTATCTGCCCCCCTTCTGGGTGTCCCCATACAAAAAACTCATCAAAATGGGATTTCATGTATTAAATACTGCTATTGATGCTATGAAAGATATACCAAAAAGTTATATAAAAGTTAGACCATTTGGTTCATCTCGCTTGTTGAAAATTGTTTTTTGTAATTGGCGATGACTAATAATAAATCTTGAAACTCATCTTCATTCCGGCAGAGACTCTCGTTGTAGTCTTGGACCATCTTCACTCCTCTTTCTGCCGTATCGTTCACCACTCTCAACTTCTGGACTATTTTTACAGCTTCTTTGTAGTCGTCGAGCTCATCCCAAACGGTTGGAGGTTGATTTAAAAAATCTTGAGATAACTGTGACGAAATCGCTTAATTCGGTTTCATGAAATCGTCGTTAACGTCTTTGAGTTTCTTTGTTCGTTTTTTACGCTTCTGTGTCTGATTACATTAACTGCAGGATCAGGTGTTTTTACATAGCACACTTAGAACACATGCTATATGAAATGACTGTTCTCAGAATTTATAGTGTAGTCCGAATTTATAGTTTTATTTCTTTTTCTTATACATACTTATGCATATTTAGATTAATAAATAAAATAAATAAAATTAAAAAAAAATATTTTTTTACTATCATCCTGAACAATGCACAAATATATGCCAAAAATATATACAATATATAAGAGATCATATATAAGATATCGTAGGATAATAAAATAAATAAATAAATAAGATAATAAAAGGTACAAACTCTCGATTTATTCGCATGGGCCTCTTCAGGCCCAGTAGGTTATGTTAGCGCCTCCGAGTGTGTTGCCCATCCTAGGGTTAAAGCAGACGTGTTTCGAATGGAAGCGAAGACAAATGAACGGCAGGTGCGTCGAGAAGAACCTGAGGAGGTGGGCACCCAGCAGATTTCGTACGCGTCCGTCATCCAAGTATTCATAGTGAAATGGATCCGTCAGCCTGAATCATCGAGCCGTTTTCATATAATTGCACTCTGATATTTTCCTACGAATTAGTCAAATTTCAGCGATCATTCATAATTTGTGCTCTCTTGCTTGAGCTTTCTCTCTCATTGCGCTCTTTGTTATTGCGATTTTTCTTTTTGAGCTCTCTCTCTCTAATGGTACATCATGATCACACATCATTTCGTGTCTGTGTGGATCGCAATTTGCCATACACGGTTTTGCCTGATAATATCAGCTGTTCATAATTGGCTCTTCGGCTGACGTTCTGCTGTCAAGATCTGTTTTGTTTCTGTTCTGTTTTGTCCGTGTTTGGCGCTATTTTTGGTGTGACGTCACGTATTTTTTATAATGAAATATTGTGTGCAATAGCATTTAATATTTTGCAGAAAAACACCACAAAGAGAAATATGTGATTTTGGATGAAAAAATTTCACTAGAAATGCAGACAATAGTGGATAAAAGTTCCATATTTTCGACATAAAATGTTAAAACGACCATATGACGACAAAATTGTACCAAGTTGTAGAAGAATAGGCACATTGAGAGCGAGATGAGAGTAAAACTGACAGCAGATTTGCTCCGATTTTTAAAAATGGTTTTGTATGCAAAATTTTGTGTTTGTGAAAGAAATATAGTGCTAAAGTTTTAAATATGAATGAAAGCCCCAAAATTGCAATTGAAAATATAAGTTTTAGAGACATTTTATGAATAGAAACAATTTAAGAAGGAAAATATTTTTGTTTGAAATTGCGACTTTTTTTTCTTTTTGCACATGATTGAGAGAGAGAGAGAGAGATCTCAAATGCTCGCATTTTTGATTTGATGCAAAACAGTGAACGTTGCATGCTCCATTAGTCTTATGGATATATTTCAGCTTCCTTGTTTATAAGACTGAAAAAAGATCTGCTGGGCAGAAGATGAACGTACATAGTATGTGAGTGGTTGGGTGTGTTGGGTTGAGGTTGAGGTTGAGTTTGTTGGTTTATTGTCGATGGTTTTCGTTGTCGTCCTTCATCTTAGCTGACGATAGTTCAGTGAACATCGAGACGCATTTAGAGATTGCGTTTTTGTGGACAATTGATTTCCAGCAAAATGAAACTGGGAGAGTTCTGGTGGACTAGGATGTGGTATTCGCGGACAATAGGATGAGTGCGGAGGAGACAAAGGGGAAAAAGGATAAGGAATAGATTCGAGACAAACAAGCTTCATGGATCAGCGCACGCCGTCACCAGCACGTATTTCCGGCATTTTGTTTGTCTCCGCTCGTTCTTTCTTCTCTCCTAGCCCCATTATATTTGCTCTGCTTGTGTTCGAATCTTTCCTTTCATTTAGTATCCTTTTATGTATATATTTTTTTCTTATACCTATCTTGTTTTCTTCTTTTTTCTCCGCTTAGTTCTTATTTTCCTCTTTCATTTGTCTCTTTTGATGCTCTTGTGGTATTCTTTTTATTATCTTGCATTAATTTCTTGGACTTCTTGTTTATCTCTTCAATATAAACCTAGTTGGTATTCAAGCTGTGTGTCTTGCGGCAACGACATACGAGAAGATCTCCACTTGGCGATGTCTTATTATTTAATAGACTGCTTGGACTGACAATGAATAAACTCGACCTGATGGTCCTGATTTCAGATGTCTCAGAATAGCATAAACTCGGACCCAAAGTCCTCGCAAGCTCAATAGGATGACCCTCCTATGTGAAGGTGTCCAAGCGACCGACCTTTCGATTTATCTCGATTCTGTGGAGGTGACTTTTTTTGACATTTTAATTAGTTGTTCCTTCATTGGTTCATTTAAAATTTAAGCTTAACATTTTATTTTGAAATTGAGATAAGAGATAGAGAAAACAGTTTCAACTAATATCACTCATACGTCCAGAAAAACTTCAGGTCAACAAAATCTATTCAAGTTCCTAGAAATTGCACAAGAAACAATTACTTCAACTTCTCTACATCCTGCGTTCATCCAATGCCTATTTTTCTTTCCAATATGCAAATATTCTTAGCTGCCAAATCGACCAGAATTGTTGGTCCACTTATAGGATTAACATTCAGCATTTTGTTTTGGCACCACAAAAAATTCCAATTCAATTGTTCCATCCAGCTGCCTCATGCTGTCCGTGAATCAATCCAATTCAAATGAAGACAGGATGTAGAAGTAGAAGTAGAAGAAAAAAAAAAAGAAGCAGCTTCTAGCACGAGTCAACATTTCAACAAGAACAATCCTTCAATCCGTTGCCTCCTTCCAACAATTCTGCAGCATCTTCAGCGACGCTTCAGAAATCACTCGACACTCTCTCTTCCTTCTTCTCTTTCACTCCAATCCATCTCTTTTTCTATCGACTGTTCGCGGTTGCTGTAAGATTTGGTCCAGAGTAAACCACAAATCCATTGGCAGAATTTAATGCTACAAGGGGAAAAGTGCGAATCAAGACAGCGATGGAATAAAGAGACAAAACGAAACAGATGGAGAGGGAGGGAAATATAGTTTAAGATATTTACATTCTTTCCTCTCCTCCTGTTTTACAATATCTGCCACAAAATCTGAAAATCCTATTTTATTTTTCTTTCTTTGTCTTGCCCTTCTTGCTTCTCGTCTCCTCCTTGTTCATTCCTTATGAACATGGTTCCTTCGCCATTCACTTTCTCACCACCTTTTCCCAAACGCATTTGATGTGATTTCTTCATTCACTCATTGCATTATAAATACGTTTACGTAAATACGTAATCGCAAATAAAAACGCTCGTGTTTGCCTCAATTTTGACCATCAATTTGCCGCATTACCGCATATTTCTCGGTGTCTCCTACATATTTTCTTTCTCTTTCGCCTGCTTTTTTTCATCTTTAGCTGGCTTTATCCACGACTCTTTTCTCTCTTCCCAACCTTAACGAGAGGTCGACCTTTTCTTCCTTCATTAATTTCATGTTTATTTATTTTCTAGTTTGTGCTTATTTTTCGCTCTTTCGTTACCCAAATGTTATTTTAGTGTACTAGTATAGTTGTAACTGTTGTTATTTTAATATTTGCTCTTCGTGGCAGTCCATAGTTTTTGCTTTTTTCGACAGGTTTCTTCCTTGTATTGTTATCATTCTCCTCCTTTCTTATCTGCACCCACCTCCTCCAACTCTATTTGCTGCATTATGTCTTTTTTTTGTTACCGATGATAGTCAATTGTTTAAAGATACTTCGTCATTCCTCTCCCAGGGAATGTCCTTGTTTTGTACTCAAACATTAATAATTTAATTCCATTGTAACTCCTTTTCGACCTTTGTTTTTTATTACCACCTCATCTTTGATGATCTCTTCGACAATCTTTTCCTTATAAGAGCGTGGATATAAAGTAATGCTGGTACTTTATATTCACGCTCTTATTAACGACCATGATGATGTCATGGTATTAGATGTCACTATGAAACATTTAATACCAACCTGCCATCATCAATCCTATTAATTTCTGACTACACCTCATTCCACCCCACCTTAGCATCCTTTCCATCTTACTGATCTGCATCTCACCACCTTTTACCGTCAGTTATTTTGCCATTCCTCCACAGTCACATTGTGGTGTTTATGCGCCATTTAAAATGAATGAAGGATTCACTAGAGTAGCGATACTTTCCATCTTTTCATGAAATCCACCGACTGCTTTCCATCTCTTTCTAAAGTTTACTTTCCAAACATCCCTGGACCATGACAATAGTCTTCCTCAGGTCCGGCAGCATCCTCTATTGCTTCGTATGATTTATCTTTATTTATGACCCTCCAGTTGTTCGAGCGACAATTACAATCATCGTTTCAATGGGCGTATGAGCAACGAAGACCGTTCACCGAAGCTGACATACTACCAATGGACGTTGTCTGTCCTCCTTCTCTTTACACCACATCACGTCTTCTTTATCGACATCCTTCTGCTCATCCTCTTCCGAAGGTGGTTTATCAGGACGTATGCGTAACATAAATTGCAGCATTAAAATCTCGGGCATGGCAGGATTTGATTCGTGCTGGAGTCACCTCTTCTACGCACACAATTCACTTCAGCTTCTCCTCATACTCAACGTGTTCTTGTTTATCCTCATCCTGCTCAGCCACAAAGTCATCCTCATTCATGTCTTGTCGTTCTTTGCTCCATCCACCTCGCTCCATCTTCGATTTTGTTCATCCACATCCTTCTCTGCAATCCTCTTCTGCTCCTCTTCTTGAAGAAACTATTCGTATTTGTTCAGCAATTAGGTTTCACACTGTTTCACATTGCTTCATTTTCCACAACACCAGAGGAACAACAATAACAACGAAAATAATAACAACTATAATAGCACTAACAATAACAATATCACTAACAAATATTCACCACCACCAAATTGGAACAATAACAAAAACTATTCTCTCTCTTTCTCCTCTCGTCTCTCTTTTGAAGCAGTCGTGTCTTGAATTCAAGCTAAGACAAATGAACACACCTGCCATCGAGAGGAGCCCGACGAGGTGACCAGAATATGGAGGTGGGAGTGTGGGTGGAAGTGTTTGTGGATAGGTGACCGTGTGTGTTTGAGTGATCTGAGGACAGTTCTGTGGACATCGAGACGCTTTGAGAGATTGCGTTTTGGCGGACAATTGATTTCCAGCACAGTCTTCGGTCTCTTCAGCGACTCGCAGAGGATTGAGTGCGATTGAATTCGGTCGAAATCGAGGAAGTTGCGGGGATCAAGATGCGGTATTTGGATATATTTGAAACAGGGAGACGGAGGATGCGAAGAACCAAATGGATAAAAAGAAGAGGCTATTGCGTCACCAGCACGTATTTCCTCCATTTTGTTTTGATGCCGTCCCTCCTTACTCCCATATAATTTGCTCGACCCGACTTGAATATTTTTTTTTATATTTCTTTTTTTTCCTCCTTAATTTCTATTGTTAGTTCTTATTTTCCTCCTTCATTCTTCGTATTTTCTTCCATTCACTTCCTGATATGACGACTAGTTTGTATTCCAGTTGCATATACTGCGGCAAGGACATATGTGAAGATTTCCAATAGGTGATACCTTATTATTTAACACATTTCTTTGCACATATGATTCGAATGTACTTGATTCGCTTCCGATCGTATCAACTTGAGTTGACTCGACTTGATTCGATTGAGTGTGTTCTATTGGTCCTCCTTTCAGATTCCGCAGGACCGGAACTAGCTGTGAGAATGTGTGGATCTGACTTTCTCCTTCTCTCCCTGAATTACTGATGAAGATCTGCAAATAACTTGCACTTGATTCGAGAATGAACTCGCCCTGGACTTCACCGAGGAATCTACTAAGGACTCACATATGCATTCTTCATACTCCATTAAATTTTGTCGTTTTTATTGAAATGCTTCGAGAAATCAACACTTTCATATTCTATTTGCATTTGCACTTGCATTGCATTCTACAATTGATTTTTTTTTTTTTCATTTAAATTTTGGTTTTTTACTTAGTTTTTCAACTTTAAACTTTATCCTTACTATTTTTGTTTCTTAAAAAAACTAGCTACAATAATATATTTTTTTATCAATAGGAACGCTCTTTCTATAACTCCATCTGCAACTGGTGCTCCAACGGCACTTTTTATTTACTACAATAATCAATCGCCCCAATCGGAAGTCAAGCGTATGCCCTGCTGCTCCAGCTGTCGCATCCGTTTCCGCAATTTCTTACAAAGGACTCTTGTGAATTGCATTTCTTTCGCTGAAAAAATTCAATGCGCTTTTAAAAATAAGCTCAGCACATGCTGCGTCAGGGTTGCCAACAAAAGGTGCTACGATTCCTCAACGTTGGCCTCTCTTTCACTCTGTCTCAACATCACTCTTTACAGATCTCTCTAACTCTCTATCGTTCCCTCCTTAACTCTCTCGCTCGGTTGGATCGTATTTTATTTCCGTTCGGCTACCGTTTTGGACCTGTCAGGTCTCTTTCTATCTCTCTCTCTTCTGCAAGATGGCATAAGTTGGCTCTGTAAAATTTCTTTCTCGACCGTCGAATTACTAAGAACAAAATAACTAAAAACCTACAACTCACCATCATTAACCCATCGTCCGAGTTAACTTCATTCCGGAAACTGGGAAGAAGGCCTTCTTTTGCTTTTTCCTCATCCTCGTTCGTCTATCGTCTTCATTTGCCTTCTTATCGCCAATTTAGCTTCACTGCTCTTATTTTTATCTTCATCATGTTTTTGGATGTGGTTCTTCGTCTTCTCTGCAATGGAGGTCAGTGGCTCGAGAACTAGTTTTTCCTTGTCTTTGGCTTTATCTATCTCTTCTCATAGCTGTCCTTTCGTTATTTTTCATTCGATAGACTTCGCAGTTAACTCGGACATAATTTTTGTACTTTATATTATCTGCTTTAGTTTTGCTATACGATTCTTTCAATAAAAATTTATTCTGATATGAAATTCTCTTATGTTGTTATTATATTGATCCCATTCTTGCCTTTAATATTTAAAAAAAAATGCAGTGTTTACAAAAAAATCACATGCAAGAAATTGTTAATTTTATTTTTCCTAATACATTTTTTTCATCTTAAATTCTTGAACTTATGCTATTTTCCGAACCTTCATTTAGTTTTTAGTTGTTCGAAATTTCTTCAGTTTTCGTTGTATTTTACAACTTTTCATATTTTAGTGTATCTTTTTATATCTTTCTGCAAAGTTCATATTTGTTTTTACAATATTTTATTTCTGAAAATTTAATGTTGTCACTACCACTGAATTTCGGATTGCTGTAGAAGACCATAGTAAAGTATTCGTTACGTTGTAATTGCACGCTTGCCTCCGAATGACCAGGAGCACCGCCTCCTTCCAATTTGCTCTTCTGCCTCCTGCGTCCTCCATTACCACGAGTCTTACCTTTCGTGACTCGCCTCTTGTGTCTTGGCTCGCATAAGACGCCATTCTCGCGTTCTTCTTCCTATATCCTACCTCTTGTGCTCTTCTTTCTCCCATGTCCATCGTGTCTGGTGGTCTGCCATAAATTTCACTGGCCCAGCAGGTGAGTTTTATGAATTTCCTCTTCGAGGATACATTTATTTGAAAGTTCAAGTTTCGCTAGAAATCGACTGAGAACGAAAAGAATGAGGGCAAGTGGCAGAGAAGGAGAGGGAGAGAGAATAAATGAAAGAAGGGGAGAGAACAAATGGAATGGACTTGAACAAAAAGTAGCCAAAGGAATCAGAACAGTCAAAGGCAGGGCAAAAATGTAGTAGAGTCCAAAAGACGAAAGGAAAATGAAATATTGAGTTGAAGGGAAAAATAAGACGAAGGAAGAAGAAGTTTATTAGTTTTAAATCCCATCTTGCGTGTGTTTCATATTTTATTCCCTTTTTTGTTCGATTTTGATTTTACAAACGGTGCAGATAATTGAATTTGACAGATGGTTAAAAGTCAAAAATAAGGGCATCAGTGTTGCCATAGGTAAGATATGGGGCAGGTTTTTTTTTAATTTCCTTCGTTCGAGTGTTGACTTTATTTTTAATACATTTATTAGTGAATAAACACCGAAAGGAAAAAATAACACAATAATAACAACGGTCGCAGATGGAGATGATGGATGAAGGTTCGATCAACCCAGAACATCATCATGATACTTAACAACTCAGCGCAGATATAAGGGCATCCAGGTCAGAGGCAGAGAACAAGAGAGAGAAAGAGAGAGAGTGATGTACAGAATGAGAAGGGCGGAGCATCTGACAGCCTTCAACACAATCGCAAAATTGAAAATTAAATTGTTTATGTTATCCTCCTATTTCTCCTTATTCATCTTCCCTCTTGTCGTGTTGGTCGTCCTTTGCGTGGAGGTTTCAAGGCGACGACAGTCTCGTGATTTCCCGGATAAGGATGCTTTTTTTATCTTAACTTGCTTTTCCATTCATTATTACTCCATCCCACATGCCCCAGTCCTTTCCCTATTCCATTCATATCCCTCGAGTTTACTCGTCATGATTTATTTTTAGGCATAAGATCTAGAATCTCACACAGTCACATGTTGCTATTCCTTACACTCACGATCATGTGAACTTTGACATGTGCGGCGTCTTCAGCTTCTTCCCTCATCAACTATTATTCCATTTTAGTCCCTCCACAGCGTTGGAAAATATTTTTCGAAAAAATCTGAGAAAATTAATGTAATGAATAAAATAAAGCATATTTTATCAGTGGCATACACTCGCTCAGTTTTGTTTTCATAGCCCAAAGGAGATGTTGTAGATGTCATTGTTCACAAGTTGTATTAGATGCTGACTTTGTGATTTCTTCTTTTGTTTGCTTTACGGTTTGTTTTTGTTCTTTTATTTCCTTCATCAAAACTCCCTGGATTCAAAAATTAAGCGAATTAGCTGTCCATTATCCTGCATAATACACGAAGTTCTATAAGAATAGAATAGGTAAAGAAGAGAATAAAGATACGACATTTCCAAATAATAGAAACCGAAAAAAATACTGACCAAACACAAAAGATCCATCCAGAAGTCGTCTTTGATAAATTTATTTATGAAACTTTTTTGCCTTCAATGCTAATTTTATTCGGCTTCCTTTATTTTTCTTTTTTTCTTTTTGACCTTTTACATACAATATATGAAAAAATTAAGAAATGAATGGATCAATTTTACTGAAATTATTTTCGGAAATAAATGAAATAATTGAGGAAATAAACAATTAATGGACTCAAGGAAGGATAGAGTATTATAAGGAGGAATATTAACTCGAA
This sequence comes from Coelopa frigida, assembly GCA_017309665.1. Taxonomy (NCBI): domain Eukaryota; kingdom Metazoa; phylum Arthropoda; class Insecta; order Diptera; family Coelopidae; genus Coelopa; species Coelopa frigida. Next base: position 14,381 of record JAFDUT010000077.1, on the reverse strand, counting down.
CTCATACATACATGAAAGTTTCAAGAAAATTTAAAATATATAAATTAAAAGATATCTTGATGATCGACGCCATTAATGAGATTATATTACAATCTAATAAAGGACGAAAATAAATAATAAGGAAAATTGTTGGAAAATGTAACGAGGTTGAGGAAAAATGAAGTACACGCAAGATAAGACAAGGAGAGAGGGAGAGGTAGAATAAAAAATTGCAAATGAGTGATAAATCATCAACAGATGGCTACAGGAATGTAAAAATATGCAGATGGAATCCGAATGATTTCAGAGTGAATGTAATACGATGGGAAAGTATGAGGTATACTTCAGGGCGCAATACCATGTCTAATTAAACTATATGCCACACTGTGGTAAACATATCCTCGAATGAAGAAAATAGAGTGAAATAATGAGGTAAGAAACTCGATTTAGAATATTAATTCGTATGGATGTGTCGGAACTTTTGCTTTGCGAAGTTAATAAACAGGAAAAAGATGGTGCAGAAGAGCAGAAGTTCAAGGCAGGATTATTTTCTTCTTGAATGTAGTTTTGTAGTTTTGTTATTGTTTGCCGAATAACAACTGTTTGCCAACAGAAGGAAAATAAAGCAGAATAGAGAGTGAGTGAGAGAGAAAGAGAGAGTGGGACAGACGAAAACAAAATATTGAAGCATATATTTTGGATTTTTCGACCATTCCTTCGACCTTTATCCTCTTTCCTTGAAGGATATCGGAGCGTATGTGTTAGTTTGCGATTGAATGAATTATACTGTTTATTATTGTTGTTGTTGTTGATGTTCCTGTTGTTGTACGTAATTCTCCTTGATAGCAGTATTGATTTTTTTATCTTCCACATCTTTTTCTGTTCTGACTTTATCAAAGAGATTGAATTCCGCGAATCGATATATTTTCCACTTGAATAAAAGTTTATCTCTATGTCTTCCTCGCTCTCTACTTCAAATCTTTGATTTCGTTTCATTGCTCGTTCCGTCGATATCCGAAGAAAACGATTTCTCATCTTATTCTCTGGTTCACTCCCTATCTTTCCCTTATCATTTTTTTCTTTCTTCCTGTTGATGTCACAACCATTTTTTTATACCCTACACCCTGTGGGTAAGGGTATATTCATTTTGTCCTTCCGTTTGTAACGCATTAAAGGAGAGGTCGTAGGTATGGAAAAGTATATATATTCTTGATCAGCGTCACCTCCTGAATCGATTTAGCTATGTCCGTCTGTCTGTCTGTCTGTCCGTCTGTCTGTCTGTCTGTGTGTCTGTGTGTCTGTCTGTGGAAATAGATTTTGTGAAGAAACGGTAAGAGATACTGACTTGAAATTTTGGATTTAGTATTTCTATATTAATAAGCTACTTGTATGTAAAAATGGACGTAATCGGTCAACGGACACGCCCACCTCCCATATAAAGCAAAAGGTTTATATGGGATATCTGGTGAACTATGGTATATATCGAGATGAAATTTTGTGTGTGATCATGTTCCACTGATACGAGTTTAAAAGACAAAAATGGAAAACATCGCCCATCGGACACGCCCACCTCCCATATAAAGCAAAAGGTTTATATGGGATATCTGGTGAACTATGGTATATATCGAGATGAAATTTTGTGTGTAATCATGTTCCACTGATACGAGTTTAAAAGGCAAAAATGGAAAACATCGCCCATCGGACACGCCCACCTCCCATATAAAGCAAAAGGTTTATATGGGATATCTGGTGAACTATGGTATATATCGAGATAAAGTTTTGTGTGTGGTCATGTTCCACTCATACGAGTTTACAAGTCAAAAATGGATAACATCGCCCTCCCATATAACGCAAAAGTTGAATATGGTATATATGATAAACTATGGTATATATAGAGATGAATTTTTGCGTCTGATCATGTACCACCGATACCAGTTTACATACTAAAAATTGACAAGCTACAGCTCAAAAGCTACAGCTCAATGTTGGATATGGTAAACCATATAGACAGTTATTAGATTAAATATTGCTACTAAGAGTTCCCAAGAATCAAATGGAAAATATCTCTTATAGGACACGAGCACCTTCCATACAAAATCGTAGATCTACAAGAAATCCAACTACTTTATGGATGTTATTAGCTGATGAAAGGTGGGAGTGAATCCAAGAAGAAAGAGACCACATCCAACTGAACCTCAATGGACGCCCATAAAAATTGATTATATCTTTTCAATATAAACGTAATGAGCAGGTGACGATTGAGAGAATACAATCCCTGCTGATGGGATCACAATCCACAAAAGTCAGGGAGCTACATATTTCCAAATGGCTGTTCATCTTCAAAGTGGAATCAATCACGCGGCACTATATGTTGCTTATAGTAGCGCAGCAAGTACTTCTGGACTTTATATTGTTGAAAATTTCTACCCTCCCAAGTCTGTTGTTGAATCAGATTTTGTCTGCATTGAAATGAACATCTAAAATAGGAAAAGCAACTAAAGGCACATTATGATTTTATGGCACACAAAAAATCATCGATTCAATTATTCTTCCATAAATTGCTGAGCTTTTATTCGCACTTTCAAGATATTAGCAATGGCACAATGCTGCAAACACCAGAACTACTTCGTTTTGTAGAAACATGGGCCCCTATAAGATTCCTAACTTCACTCTTATTCATAGATTAGACAATCGACACAAAAAGGGTATAATCGTGTTTGGAATACGAAAATAGCTTCAAATATATAATTTCTCTTTGAAAGAGGCCACAGTTGTGAAAATCGCACAATGGAGTTAATAGCATTGAAGTGTAATGATGCATTTTCACTAATTATTGATAGAAATTCACTCTTTTTCCTTTAATAAACGTTGTATGCAGGGTGTAGGGTATGTAAACTTCGGCCTGGCCGAAGTTAACAGATTTTGCCTGGGTGGACCAGGCAAACCGGGGGAGCGAAGCGACCCCGGTGCGCTAGTTTTATTTGTAATGCGTCTCCCTATCAGTTCCTCTGTTTTGTCTATGTCTATCTCTGTCCACGTCTCTGTGTTTGCGACTTTATTGTTGCTGTCAATGCAGTCTCATCTTTTTTTCGTGGTGTGACTTCCCGACTTTCCGCCCACTCGAACGTTTTTCCGTTCGTCCTTCCAATCGTTTGTCCTTCAATATCTCTCACCCGCCAAACTCTAGATACGCTAGTTGAGGACGTTGATTTCGCTCTCTTTGTTTGTTCATTTCAAGTTCTCATTATGCTGAAACGTGGGAAAATATTTTCGAAATAAGTGTGTTTGTCAAACTTTTTATTTGCACAGAAATTGAAACATTTTTTTTTTCATTTTCAATTAAATAAAAAAAAATATTATATTAGAACAATTCCAAAAAAAATAAACTCCTTTTCTTTCAATTGTTATAATTTTCTTGTACTTTTTGTGTTGACAATATTTTATAGTACTATACAAAAATTTAGAAAAATTGATTTAAAAAAATTTAAATGTTTATATTTTTTCTTCAGTTACGTTTAGAAAAAAATATTATTTTCTCTTTTGTCCCACAGTGCCGCTTGTCGCCACGACTTGTTTGTTTTAGTTTTTCCATAAATAAATTTGCATGTCAAATGATCTGCACGATTTCGTTCTCGCCCCCCCCCCTCCAACCACTATGTCTGTTGAGATATACATTTTTGTTTGTTGCTCTTCCTCTCAAACTTTCGTCCTCTCGGTTTTTCGCCCTCTTACTTACTCTGTCTGTCCTCTGTTTACATGCCGAAATTAGGGACATTCCATGGTTGATAATTCGGCAAATGAATTTGTAATCGCGTCATGTTTCTCTCAGCTTTCCGTTTTCTCTTTTTCTTCATATTTATTCCACTCTGAATTTCCATCATACCACTTTAGGTCCCTTTTTTCTCCTAAACCTCTCCCTTCCTCTATTTTTTCCACGTTGTCCCTATTCCTTTTGCGTGAAGATAGTGAAATCTCCATAAAAGTATAGTCTGGTGCTGATATATGAAACTTCGTGTGAGACTGGTTGCATTTTTATGTGTGTATGTGTTTCGGAGATCCCTTGACATTGTCTTGTTAGCTCATGTTTTGAATTTTAAAATCACTTTAACTCATGTCCCTTCAACGCATTTCCGCCTTAAATTTTCGCCGTTCCATATCAAGCTCCTCTCGTTCTTAATCTGGCCGTTCTCTTCACCACCGCCATCACCGCCGTAGGTGGCGAATTCGATGCCTTGGAAAATCGAATCGTTCGTCGGCTCTCAATCAGGTCGGATGATTGGACAGGTAACGTTTCAGAGAGAGGAACAATGAGAGAGATTCATTTTATTTGTTCATCCAACATCATAGCCATTGGCACAAACAGATGAGTGGGAAGGGATGAAAAGATAAAGAGAAACATCGAATGATAAAATTGTTTCATTTCTAAAGGACTCTTAGATTTTTGTTCTCTGTTTTTCATCTTTGCCCATTTGCCAAAAGCACAAATCCTCGAAGACCTTGTGGAGGAGTGAAATAATGAGGTAAGAAACTCGATTTAGAATATTAATTCGTATGGATGTGTCGGAACTTTTGCTTTGCGAAGTTAATAAACAGGAAAAAGATGGTGCAGAAGAGCAGAAGTTCAAGGCAGGATTATTTTCTTCTTGAATGTAGTTTTGTAGTTTTGTTATTGTTTGCCGAATAACAACTGTTTGCCAACAGAAGGAAAATAAAGCAGAATAGAGAGTGAGTGAGAGAGAAAGAGAGAGTGGGACAGACGAAAACAAAATATTGAAGCATATATTTTGGATTTTTCGACCATTCCTTCGACCTTTATCCTCTTTCCTTGAAGGATATCGGAGCGTATGTGTTAGTTTGCGATTGAATGAATTATACTGTTTATTATTGTTGTTGTTGTTGATGTTCCTGTTGTTGTACGTAATTCTCCTTGATAGCAGTATTGATTTTTTTATCTTCCACATCTTTTTCTGTTCTGACTTTATCAAAGAGATTGAATTCCGCGAATCGATATATTTTCCACTTGAATAAAAGTTTATCTCTATGTCTTCCTCGCTCTCTACTTCAAATCTTTGATTTCGTTTCATTGCTCGTTCCGTCGATATCCGAAGAAAACGATTTCTCATCTTATTCTCTGGTTCACTCCCTATCTTTCCCTTATCATTTTTTTCTTTCTTCCTGTTGATGTCACAACCATTTTTTTTTATTTGTAGTGCGTCTCCCTATCAGTTCCTCTGTTTTGTCTATGTCTATCTCTGTCCACGTCTCTGTGTTTGCGACTTTATTGTTGCTGTCAATGCAGTCTCATCTTTTTTTCGTGGTGTGACTTCCCGACTTTCCGCCCACTCGAACGTTTTTCCGTTCGTCCTTCCAATCGTTTGTCCTTCAATATCTCTCACCCGCCAAACTCTAGATACGCTAGTTGAGGACGTTGATTTCGCTCTCTTTGTTTGTTCATTTCAAGTTCTCATTATGCTGAAACGTGGGAAAATATTTTCGAAATAAGTGTGTTTGTCAAACTTTTTATTTGCACAGAAATTGAAACATTTTTTTTTTCATTTTCAATTAAATAAAAAAAAATATTATATTAGAACAATTCCAAAAAAAATAAACTCCTTTTCTTTCAATTGTTATAATTTTCTTGTACTTTTTTTGTTGACAATATTTTATAGTACTATACAAAAATTTAGAAAAATTGATTTAAAAAAATTTAAATGTTTATATTTTTTCTTCAGTTACGTTTAGAAAAAAATATTATTTTCTCTTTTGTCCCACAGTGCCGCTTGTCGCCACGACTTGTTTGTTTTAGTTTTTCCATAAATAAATTTGCATGTCAAATGATCTGCACGATTTCGTTCTCGCCCCCCCCCCCCCCCTCCAACCACTATGTCTGTTGAGATATACATTTTTGTTTGTTGCTCTTCCTCTCAAACTTTCGTCCTCTCGGTTTTTCGCCCTCTTACTTACTCTGTCTGTCCTCTGTTTACATGCCGAAATTAGGGACATTCCATGGTTGATAATTCGGCAAATGAATTTGTAATCGCGTCATGTTTCTCTCAGCTTTCCGTTTTCTCTTTTTCTTCATATTTATTCCACTCTGAATTTCCATCATACCACTTTAGGTCCCTTTTTTCTCCTAAACCTCTCCCTTCCTCTATTTTTTCCACGTTGTCCCTATTCCTTTTGCGTGAAGATAGTGAAATCTCCATAAAAGTATAGTCTGGTGCTGATATATGAAACTTCGTGTGAGACTGGTTGCATTTTTATGTGTGTATGTGTTTCGGAGATCCCTTGACATTGTCTTGTTAGCTCATGTTTTGAATTTTAAAATCACTTTAACTCATGTCCCTTCAACGCATTTCCGCCTTAAATTTTCGCCGTTCCATATCAAGCTCCTCTCGTTCTTAATCTGGCCGTTCTCTTCACCACCGCCATCACCGCCGTAGGTGGCGAATTCGATGCCTTGGAAAATCGAATCGTTCGTCGGCTCTCAATCAGGTCGGATGATTGGACAGGTAACGTTTCAGAGAGAGGAACAATGAGAGAGATTCATTTTATTTGTTCATCCAACATCATAGCCATTGGCACAAACAGATGAGTGGGAAGGGATGAAAAGATAAAGAGAAACATCGAATGATAAAATTGTTTCATTTCTAAAGGACTCTTAGATTTTTGTTCTCTGTTGACTTTTCATCTTTGCCCATTTGCCAAAAGCACAAATCCTCGAAGACCTTGTGGAGGATTATCTTAAGATTATTAAGCTCTCCATTGCTGATATACGCGACACGAAGGATTTGTTCGCGATTTGTTCGTTCATCTTAACATCACAAAGGGGCTAAAAGCCTTTCACACCACGAATCGGCCATTGATGAACGGAAGCAGCAAAATCTCCTTGGAGTCGAATCAATCCACGGTGAGCTCCGCATAAGCCGCGAGACGTTTGTTTTTACGAGCCTCAAATAGCGCTAAAATGTGTCTCTCTCTCCCTCTCTTACCTGTTCTTTAACTTTCCGTCTTCCTTTGGCCAAATATTGTCACAGTTGCTCTCTAGAGGACAAAAGAGGGCTCGAGGAAGCGTACTAATTTATGTCGTTTTGTGAAGTTTGTGGGAAAATCCTTTCTCACAGCTCGTTTTTCTCGCTCGTCGATCTTCTCGCCGCCCCTTATGCCCATCCACCTCTCAACCCTTGTCGACGTCCTCCTCGCCAGGTTCTGGACAATAAAAATGGACCACGTTCAAATCCTGCCGAGGGACTCATTCGTTTATTTAAGACATCGTCTAATCCGCGTGAGAACGAAAGAAAGAGAGAGAGAGTGTGTTAGATAAATGCGGTGATAGATGAATAGGGAGAAGAGGAGACAAAGAGATAATGGTAGAGAGAGAGAGAGAGAGACTGATATTTAGGGACATACACACAGTGTGAGGAAAAGTGAGGAATAGTGAAGGTAACAGTGTTAGTGAGGTGGCGAGCAAAATTTGACAAAAACGAAGCCGAAAGTTAAGAGAATTTCAGAGGGTGGAGAAGTTTTACACAGAGAGAGAGAGGAGGTGTGAGAGGGTTTCCCTCTTCACAGGTAAGTGTTCAGATGTGTGTTCAGGTGTTTCTGAGGGTCTCTGTGGTATCAGGTGGCGGGTGCACGTGGCAGACGCAAAATAATGGCCGGGAAATTATGTCACTTGGCTTTGGCACACATTTTAAATTGCGTCTGCCTCTTGGCGTTCGTTCTGGATAATTTGCGGCTCATGTGTATGGGCGTGTGTATATATTTATATATACATATGTATATATGTGGGAGTGTATTGGTCAGGTGTCTGTATATGAGATTTGCTATCCCCATTTTCTATCTTCCTCTCATACTCATTCACATTCACACGTTTCCCTAGTTAAGAATTAGACCATGAAAGAAATGGGGAGAATGAGAGAACATGTGATAGAAGAGTTGAATTAGAAGAGAACGAAGCACAAATAATTTAAATTCATAATTGTGGTGAGAACAGAGGTTGGAAGATAAGATAAAATCATCGCCTTTGGTTGCCAATGAGTGGAAGGCATTTGACTGTGAATCCATTACTTTTATTATTGTTATTACTTTCACTTCTGTCATAACAGTAATAATAATAATGGCGATGATGAGTGTTCGAATATGTGTTTGAAGGAATGTTTTAGCGAATGTCTCATTTTTCCTTACTCTTCTCGCACTGGAGCCTCCCTCTTACTCAGAGTAATTTCTGTACCACATTTATTTTCTTCCTCTTTCTTTATCTTTACTCCTTCAATTGCTTTTATTATTTCAACATTCTACCTTTCCCTTTCTCTCTAACTCTCTAACTCTAACCAAGACGCTTGTTGAGCAAGCGGATGTAGAGGTGTTGTTGCTTTTGTTATTGTATTTTTATTATTTTACATTTCATTACCCTGCACATCAGTATGCACAACAGTATTTTCTTCCCAAAATTTCGATTTTGGTTATGTCAAAATTCAGTTTAGTTCTGTATTGAGTCCCTCAGGCAAAACCAGATGAAGTTTACAATTATTTCATCCTAAATTATTTCTTTTAAAACAAAATAATTATTTCTTCGAAAACTAAAAATTATGTCTTCAAACACAAAAACTTTATTTTCTTCCAAATAAATAGACAAGCGAGGATAAGAAATAGACCGAAACGAATTTTTGTCGATTGAAGATTCTGAGAAATTCGATCCTGTTCTTTCACCCTTCCCTTCTTTCGTGTTTGAGTGCCGGGCGTCATCACGTTGCCTCCTAATGGTTTCCACAATTACATTATGTTTTTGGGGTATTTCTGTCTAGATTTTCTTGTTTCCGTTTGGTTCCAGGTCGTTAACAATCACTATGTACATATATTGGCAACCTAACCTATGTATATGTGGATTTTAAAAAATGCATCCCTTCTTCCATCATTTTGTCAATGGTCCTTCAAACTTATTTCGAGCTTGAGGCGATTTGCTGTTCTCATCTCTTCTTTTTCCTCTTACACCATTATCATTTTAAGACCTTATCTTCCACACTCACTCGCGGTCTCAATGCCTCTCTCTCTATCTCTGTTTCACTATCATTCAAGGTTATTCTCTTGTTGTCGTGTTGAGTTGCTTGCGGCGACATTTTTGTTTCCTTCAAACATTGAAATAAATACAAGTTCAAAAATGAAATAAAAAAATATATATATAAAAAAAGGAAAAAGACGTTGTATACAAAAAAATACATAACTTTCCCGCAAGCGTTTCCCCTCCCATGTTGTTATGAATTTGTTATTCCTCCTTTCCTGAGAATGTCATGTTCTTAATACATATTTTTAGCCGCACGTTACGAAACAATATCAAAAACAATCCCAACTAAGGAAAAAATATACACTGACAACAACAGTAATAACAAAAATAATAACCACAAAGATAATAACAAGAATAAAAAAATTTTAATGACAAAAACAACACGAAGAAAAATAACACACTAAACAACAACACAACAAAACACAGGAATTTCAATTAATATTAAAAAATTTCGCCACAAGGCAAAATTCTCCATACAAACAAAGAAGGGCACAAACACTAACGGAGTAACGGATCTGCCAAGCGCACGCACTGACAGGAACTCATACACACACACAAGAGTAGAGATATAATATTTTAAACTCACTCTCGCATATTTGAGGGCGCACGATGGCTTTCGTTTATTAAATTTTTAATATTTTAACATTTGCCATACCCACTGCCTAGTCCCCATATGTTCCTTCTAGTTGCAGGTCTTGACAACGACTGCCTTCTGGCGACATGCCAGAATTTCCGAGCGGATTCTCGCAGGATGCACCCATCGTCCCGTATCACGTTATCCACGTTGTCGACGTCCTATTGCTGCAGGATATTCGAGAGTGTTTCAGGATGTGTTGTTCAAAAGGGTGTTGTTCAGGACGCTGTGCTGTTTTGTTTTGCTTGTTCTAGGAAATTATTGGAAGTATATTATAGGGCATGATTTGTCTTTCTTCAGTTCCTTTAAAGAGACAACGATCATTGATGGGATGCACAATTCAAGGAAATATGCGAAGAGAAAAAGATTTTGAAATTTGGTCGATAGAGGCTTTATCGACCAAATGGAAACAAGTGCATTCTTTTAAAGTGCTTCCTAAAGGTGTTCAATGGTCTACTATTATTCTTTCTGTTGAAAAAATGTGAACGAAAGCAGGAAATTCTATTAATAACACGATGTCGTAAGAATTTTATTTTGTGATTGTGAATGTGGAATCATAAAAAAATAAGCATCAATTAAAATAAATACGCCAAATAAAAGTACATATTTCTGAAGGAGAAGAAGGTTGAGAAAGAAGACAGAAGGAAATGTAGCATGCTATTTTTGTCTAGTGTTCACACTGAGAACAGAATATCACAGGATCAAGTCTTGGATAACCCACCGTGTAAAACGACCATGTACTCTAAACACTTGTTGAGAGACTTTTCTTACACCGACTACAACGAAAGAAAAAGACAAAGAAACCGTGCAAAAAAAAAAAAAAAAATGTCTAAGTAGATCTCATTTCCGTTGAACATGACAAAGTTCTTTTCTCTCGAGATCTTGACCAGAACACATGTGTCCGGTGTTTCAAAAATCTTTCAAAAGTCTTCAAGTGATCAAAATATAGAAAAGTCCAATACATAAAGTTATACTTTTCCTAGAATTTTCTTTAGAATTTATTATACATATGTTATTTGTTGGATAATAAGCGGTAAGCCCAATCAGAAATTAATTAGGATTTCTTATTCACTAACATGTTCTTAGGAAACTGGTTGAGCGATCTCAAGTGAGATTCTCGCCAGTAGTATTTGGCCGAAAACGGTTGAATGAGCGGACGAATCGCAAGATCGCGGACGGTGGTATTCGTGCATCTCAGCAAAAAACTTGCTCTGGCCGACCCATGATCATCTCCTAGTTCACACGTGGTTGCGGCCCAGGAAAGCGATCATCATCATCGACAAAATTATCTTATCATTATCCTGCTGCACCATTACAGAATAGCATTCGTGCAGCTAAAATTAACAAATTTCCTTTCTCTAGAAAAAAAACTAAAATCAAGAATTGAAAAAAAAAAAAAAAAAAAAGCAACAAAATCTAAAACGAAGAAATGTAAATCAATCTGGCAGCTTTGTCTGTCCCAAAACTCACAGTCATGCACATTGGGCATTCTCACTCTTGGTACGCCTCTTGTCAACAAGCAGTCAACGTGGCAGACATGTGGTCGCGCGGTGAGCTAGTCTGAACTTCGGGTGGAAAAGGAAATTTAAATTGTGTTAAAAGAGCTAAGAATTAGCCAAAAACAATAGAGGAATGTTTAGTCGTCGGTAGAAAAACGTGGTTCGAAAAAATTCAAAAAAAAAGGTTCAAAAACGTTCAATTCATGATTGAGTTAGTGTTAGATGATTATCATTAATATAATTTCGTAAGTTAAGTAAAATGTGTAGTGCGGCAAAATTCTAAAATTAATACCTAAATTTGAGTCAATAATTCCAGAAAAAAAAAAACAAAAATCCTAAAAAAGTAACGCAAACCCTAAAAAAAAAAAAAAAAAAAAAATAAAATGAAATAAAAAAAAAAAAAAAAAATTAACCAATGTTAACGCTTACATGCGCGCTGAACCGCTGAAAAAAAAAAAAAACGAAACAAAAATTGTGAGCATTTTAATAATCATTTGTTTTAGCCTGATGAGCATCCGAAGCAGAGAACAACAACACAACTGTAAGGCCTTGCATCGAGTTGCTGATCTCTGGTAAGTCTCTCTGTTTCTTTGTTATTATTGTGCTCATTACAATAACAAACACCACCACCACCTGACACTTGCTACTACGCTTTTCTCCTAAGAGAGATACATTTGTTTGTTAAATGGAGAGATTGACACTTGTCACATTTTAATTATTGAGAGAGTCATGGTTGTTGTACTGTTTGTTTTGCTTATCATATTCTCGATCATATTATTCAACGCCAAATGATGCGTACAGTAGATCGTTCAGCGTGGATTGAAGTATAACAATTGTGAAGAAACGGGTAAAAGAAATAAATAGATAAACTAGGTAAATTACAAAGAAAGTAAATTAGCACACATTGTTAACAAAAAAAAAAAAAAAAAAAAACTTGAATATCGTATAAAAAAAAAAAAAAAAAAAATTTCAATATCTAACATTTTGGAATTTTGAACGCACACCGCATTATGAAGAAAATAAAATATTGGAGAGTTAACTGAAATATATCTACTACCTTTTAAAAATTAAATTAAAATTAAAATAAAATAAAATTAAAATTTTGTGTTACGCCCATCAGATATTGCACATGCTCCCTTTAGCTTTATTTTTTTTTATTCTACTTGAACTTTAAATATTGTTGTATCCCCATATATTCATATAATATCTATATATCTATTACGATTATGTTCTCTTTACTTAATTTTAGGCATAAATCTATTATTTCACATTTTTTTTATATTGCACTTGCAATGCCCAAGTTAAAACTTGAATTTATTGTGGCTTTGGCCTGTGGCCATGAATTTTGAATTATTATCTAAAATAAATTTTGTTATGAATTTCAACATGAATTGCTAAAGTGTTCTTGTAGTTCCTTGAAGGAAAAAGTAATGCAATGCTTGAAGGTATGGTAATTTAAGAGAAAGGTAACGCATTTGGGATCCTTCAGAAATCGCGACGAAGGATCAAGGTTGGGAGGGTAGCGACGCGCAATCAGTTAACACCTCTGATTGCTCATGGTTGGTTGTTTCGGAAAATAATCTCCAACGAGGAGTTTTGAGTGATAGTTTTTTTTTTTAGTCGTTTTGGTTTTTTCGTCCGTTTTTAGTTGTCAACCATAGGTCACTCTAGGGACTCTACATATTTTGATAAGTAACCTAGTCCCACTGTCGGTATCGGGAGCCAAGAACCTCCCCACAGGCTGAAGCTAGCTGCCGTAAGGGTCCCCACCCGACTTCCGCCCGCAGTGCAAAATGGCAACCGTCCGGTTGATACTTTTGTGTTGGTTACATTATTAATTTTGGCGCCCAACGTGGGGCAAACATCGCTCTTAGCTTGTGTAAACGTGGCAGTAAACACCATGGAACACACATTGGTTCTTTTGCTAAATAGTTGCAAACACTGTCATGTGGAGTCAACAAAACAATCTCGACACTTACAAGTTTTACAATTGTTTGCCCAAATTCCGTTTCGTAAAGCTCAATTCAATAGTTATTGTTTTGATTAGCAGTCATGGGTTAACAACATTTATGATAACCTTTCTGGACTTTCAATATTTTGGCAATTTATTACGACCGAATTCATTGACCGATAGGCTATGTCATACTTGGAGTACCAGGCGCGCTATTCATTAGTTCACTTTGTGGAAAAATTAATCCGAATTGATGGATTGAATCAAGTAATTGGAGGTTAATTCTAATATTTTGGAAAATAGTACGTACGCTTGAATTATATCTTAAATGCAACAGCTTCTGATATCCAAATATTGGATTGACTATTTAAAGAATACTGTGTTCACCTCAGATTCGCGAAATTATATTTTCAGTAGTTTCAATAGCCCAGAAATTTTGTTACCTATTGTTTTCCGAAAACTACATTTTTTCGTTCTAACCTTTCTCTTAGTTACAAAAAAAAATACCATATATCAAGGAATTAATCTCATATTTTTCATTGATTTTTTTATTATGAGTGTTGTACACAGTACTGAAAACATTGCTGCACTTTCCGCAGTGGCTGCTGAATGCCAATGTGCTATTTGTACACAGTCAATCACGGAGTCACACAAAAGTAAAATTACTCCTTGCCACCACGTTTTCCATGGCTCATGTTTGGAAAACTGGCTTACAGATCATTCTGAATGTCCCAGTTGTGGTAGACTTTGTCACTTCCGACAATGTGTTGATTTTAAAATTACAAACAAAAAAGATAAAAAAACCAGATCGAACTCGTTAACGCGTGGTCGGGGAGCTATACGCAAATATAATACCCGCCAGCAAAATAATCGCGATTTCGACGAGTCGTCCCGTGATACCAGCCAGTCAATTAAGGCTACTTATCCTCCTAGTAACTCTTTGAATAACACTGTACCGCGTCGTTCACGTCCTCAAATAGATTATAATCGAATTTCGGATATGATCGAACAGTCGGTTCAACGTATATTTTCGACATTAAATCTAAATAGCAATTGTAATCAGCGTGCCTCAGAGATTCCTTCAGAAGCACCTCAACATTCCGCTTATCACTATGCACGGCCAACTACAGCTTTGATACATCCAGGCAAAATTACAACGATCATTCAAAATTGGAATGTACGCTTTGATGGATCGTCTGATGGGCTCAACGTTGAGGAGTTTATCTATCGAGTTCGCTCGCTAACGAAAGACTC
>JAFDUT010000076.1:0-80910 GCA_017309665.1 Coelopa frigida | reverse complement strand
ATTGTGTCATTCTCGTCAAAATCTGTGTGCCCTAATCGCTTACTTGTAAGTTTTCTTCTCGTGCTCACTTTGTGTCAATCACACTCAGAATTTAGTTTCATTCTCTCGCATAATTTGATTTTCATTCTCACTTAAAATTGGAGTGTTGTTCTCCCGCATTATTTGATTTTCATTCTAAAGTTGGAGTGTCGTTCTCGAGCAAAAAAGTGTCATTCTCGTTCAAAATCTGTGTGCCCTATCGCTCAAATTGTATGTATTTTACTCGCTTTAAATTTTGTGTCAATCACACTCATAAACTTAGTTTCGTTCTTCCGCATAATTGATTTTCTTTCTCGCTTAATACCAAAAATAATCGAATCATAAGAACAATACGCTCGACTGTTTTTCAAACAAGCGGCAGGCTTTGCCTCTTGCTCTGTCTTGAAATCGTTCTCGAGCAAAAAATTGTGTCATTCTCGTTCAAAATCTGTGTGCCCTAATCGCTTACTTGTAAGTTTTCTTCTCGCGTTAACTTTTGTGCCAATCACACTCAGAAATTTAGTTTCATTCTCTCGCATAATTGATTTTCATTCTCGCTTAAAATTGGAGTGTTGTTTTCCCGCATTATTTGATGTTCATTCTAGCTTAAAATTGGAGTGTCGTTCTCGCGCAAAAAATTAATGTCAATCTCTTTTAAAATTTGTGGTCCTAATCGCTTAATTGTAAGTTTTCTTCTCGCGCTCACTTTTGTGTCAATCACACTCAGAAATTTAGTTTCATTCTCTCGCATAATTTGATTTTCATTCTCGCTTAAAATTGGAGTGTTGTTCTCCCGCATTATTTGATTTGCATTCTAAAATTGGAGTGTCGTTCTCGAGCAAAAAATTGTGTCATTCTCGTTCAAAATCTGTGTGCCCTAATCGCTTACTTGTAAGTTTTCTTCTCGCGCTCACTTTGTGTCAATCACACTCAGAAATTTAGTTTCATTCTCTCGCATAATTTGATTTTCATTCTCACTTAAAATTGGAGTGTTGTTCTCCCCGCATTATTTGATTTTCATTCTAAAGTTGGAGTGTCGTTCTCGAGCAAAAAGTGTCATTCTCGTTCAAAATCTGTGTGCCCTAATCGCTCAAATTGTATGTATTTTACTCGCTTTAAATTTTGTGTCAATCACACTCATAAACTTAGTTTCGTTCTTCCGCATAATATGATTTTCTTTCTCGCTTAATACCAAAAATAATCGAATCATAACGAACAATACGCTCGACTGTTTTTCAACAAGCGGCAGGCTTTGCCTCTTGCTCTGTCTTGAAATCGTTCCGAGCAAAAAATTGTGTCATTCTCGTTCAAAATCTGTGTGCCCTAATCGCTTACTTGTAAGTTTTCTTCTCGCGCTCACTTTTGTGTCAATCACACTCAGAAATTTAGTTTCATTCTCTCGCATAATTTGATTTTCATTCTCGCTTAAATTGGAGTGTTGTTCTCCCGCGTAATTTGATTTTCATTCTCGCTTAAAATTGGAGTGTAGTTCTCCAACAAAAAATAATGTCATTCTCGTTCAAATTCGTGTATCCTAATCGCTTAATTGTAAGTTTTCTTCTCGCGTTTAACTTTTGTGTCAATCACACTCAGAATTAGTTCATTCTCTCGCATAATTTGATTTTCATTCTCGCTTAAAATTGGAGTGTTGTTCTCCGCATTATTTGATTTTTCATTCTAAAATTGGAGTGTCGTTCTCGAGCAAAAATTTTGTCATTCTCGTTCAAATCTGTGTGCCCTAATCGCTCAAATTGTATGTATTTTACTCGCTTTAAATTTTGTGTCAATCACACTCATAACTTAGTTTCGTTCTTCCGCATAATATGATTTTCTTCTCGCTTAATACCAAAAATAATCGAATCATAACGAACAATACGCTCGACTGTTTTTCAAACAAGCGCCAGGCTTTGCCTCTTGCTCTGTCTTGAAATCGTTCTCGAGCAAAAAATTGTGTCATTCTCATTCAAAATCTGTGTGCCCTAATCGCTTACTTGTAAGTTTTCTTCTCGCGTTAACTTTTGTGTCAATCACACTCAGAAATTTAGTTTCATTCTCTCGCATAAAATGATTTTCATTCTCGCTTAAAATTGGAGTGTTGTTCTCCCGCATAATTTGATTTTCATTCTCGCTTAAAATTGGAGTGTAGTTCTCCAACAAAAAGTAATGTCATTCTCGTTCAAAATTCGTGTATCCTAATCGCTTAATTGTAAGTTTTCTTCTCGCGTTAACTTTTGTGTCAATCACTCTCAGAAATTTAGTTTCATTCTCTCGCATAATTTGATTTTCATTCTCGCTTAAAATAGGAGTGTTGTTCTCCCGCATTATTTGATTTTCATTCTAAAATTGGAGTGTCGTTCTCGAGCAAAAATTGTGTCATTCTCGTTCAAAATCTGTGTGCCCTAATCGCTTACTTGTAAGTTTTCTTCTCGCGTTAACTTTTGTGCCAATCACACTCAGAAATTTAGTTTCATTCTCTCGCATAATTTGATTTTCATTCTCGCTTAAAATTGGAGTGTTGTTTTCCCGCATTATTTGATGTTCATTCTAGCTTAAAATTGGAGTGTCGTTCTCGCGCAAAAAATTAATGTCAATCTCTTTTAAAATTTGTGGGTCCTAATCGCTTAATTGTAAGTTTTCTTCTCGCGCTCACTTTTGTGTCAATCACACTCAGAAATTTAGTTTCATTCTCTCGCATAATTTGATTTTCATTCTCGCTTAAAATGGAGTGTTGTTCTCCCGCATTATTTGATTTGCATTCTAAAATTGGAGTGTCGTTCTCGAGCAAAAAATTGTGTCATTCTCGTTCAAAATCTGTGTGCCCTAATCGCTTACTTGTAAGTTTTCTTCTCGTGCTCACTTTTGTGTCAATCACACTCAGAAATTTAGTTTCATTCTCTCGCATAATTTGATTTTCATTCTCACTTAAAATTGGAGTGTTGTTCTCCCGCATTATTTGATTTTCATTCTAAAGTTGGAGTGTCGTTCTCGAGCAAAAAAGTGTCATTCTCGTTCAAAATCTGTGTGCCCTAATCGCTCAAATTGTATGTATTTTACTCGCTTTAAATTTTGTGTCAATCACACTCATAAACTTAGTTTCGTTCTTCCGCATAATATGATTTTCTTTCTCGCTTAATACCAAAAATAATCGAATCATAACGAACAATACGCTCGACTGTTTTTCAAACAAGCGGCAGGCTTTGCCTCTTGCTCTGTCTTGAAATCGTTCTCGAGCAAAAAATTGTGTCATTCTCGTTCAAAATCTGTGTGCCCTAATCGCTTACTTGTAAGTTTTCTTCTCGCGCTCACTTTTGTGTCAATCACACTCAGAAATTTAGTTTCATTCTCTCGCATAATTTGATTTTCATTCTCGCTTAAAATTGGAGTGTTGTTCTCCCGCGTAATTTGATTTTCATTCTCGCTTAAAATTGGAGTGTAGTTCTCCAACAAAAAATAATGTCATTCTCGTTCAAAATTCGTGTATCCTAATCGCTTAATTGTAAGTTTTCTTCTCGCGTTAACTTTTGTGTCAATCACACTCAGAAATTTAGTTTCATTCTCTCGCATAATTTGATTTTCATTCTCGCTTAAAATTGGAGTGTTGTTCTCCCGCATTATTTGATTTTCATTCTAAAATTGGAGTGTCGTTCTCGAGCAAAAAATTTTGTCATTCTCGTTCAAAATCTGTGTGCCCTAATCGCTCAAATTGTATGTATTTTACTCGCTTTAAATTTTGTGTCAATCACACTCATAAACTTAGTTTCGTTCTTCCGCATAATATGATTTTCTTTCTCGCTTAATACCAAAAATAATCGAATCATAACGAACAATACGCTCGACTGTTTTTCAAACAAGCGCCAGGCTTTGCCTCTTGCTCTGTCTTGAAATCGTTCTCGAGCAAAAAATTGTGTCATTCTCATTCAAAATCTGTGTGCCCTAATCGCTTACTTGTAAGTTTTCTTCTCGCGTTAACTTTTGTGTCAATCACACTCAGAAATTTAGTTTCATTCTCTCGCATAAAATGATTTTCATTCTCGCTTAAAATTGGAGTGTTGTTCTCCCGCATAATTTGATTTTCATTCTCGCTTAAAATTGGAGTGTAGTTCTCCAACAAAAAGTAATGTCATTCTCGTTCAAAATTCGTGTATCCTAATCGCTTAATTGTAAGTTTTCTTCTCGCGTTAACTTTTGTGTCAATCACTCTCAGAAATTTAGTTTCATTCTCTCGCATAATTTGATTTTCATTCTCGCTTAAAATAGGAGTGTTGTTCTCCCGCATTATTTGATTTTCATTCTAAAATTGGAGTGTCGTTCTCGAGCAAAAAATTGTGTCATTCTCGTTCAAAATCTGTGTGCCCTAATCGCTTACTTGTAAGTTTTCTTCTCGCGTTAACTTTTGTGCCAATCACACTCAGAAATTTAGTTTCATTCTCTCGCATAATTTGATTTTCATTCTCGCTTAAAATTGGAGTGTTGTTTTCCCGCATTATTTGATGTTCATTCTAGCTTAAAATTGGAGTGTCGTTCTCGCGCAAAAAATTAATGTCAATCTCTTTTAAAATTTGTGGGTCCTAATCGCTTAATTGTAAGTTTTCTTCTCGCGCTCACTTTTGTGTCAATCACACTCAGAAATTTAGTTTCATTCTCTCGCATAATTTGATTTTCATTCTCGCTTAAAATTGGAGTGTTGTTCTCCCGCATTATTTGATTTGCATTCTAAAATTGGAGTGTCGTTCTCGAGCAAAAAATTGTGTCATTCTCGTTCAAAATCTGTGTGCCCTAATCGCTTACTTGTAAGTTTTCTTCTCGCGCTCACTTTTGTGTCAATCACACTCAGAAATTTAGTTTCATTCTCTCGCATAATTTGATTTTCATTCTCACTTAAAATTGGAGTGTTGTTCTCCCGCATTATTTGATTTTCATTCTAAAGTTGGAGTGTCGTTCTCGAGCAAAAAAGTGTCATTCTCGTTCAAAATCTGTGTGCCCTAATCGCTCAAATTGTATGTATTTTACTCGCTTTAAATTTTGTGTCAATCACACTCATAAACTTAGTTTCGTTCTTCCGCATAATATGATTTTCTTTCTCGCTTAATACCAAAAATAATCGAATCATAACGAACAATACGCTCGACTGTTTTTCAAACAAGCGGCAGGCTTTGCCTCTTGCTCTGTCTTGAAATCGTTCT
Organism: Coelopa frigida; assembly: GCA_017309665.1. Lineage (NCBI taxonomy): Eukaryota > Metazoa > Arthropoda > Insecta > Diptera > Coelopidae > Coelopa > Coelopa frigida. The sequence goes on along the minus strand of JAFDUT010000076.1, from coordinate 75,709 downwards.
CGAGCAAAAAATTGTGTCATTCTCGTTCAAAATCTGTGTGCCCTAATCGCTTACTTGTAAGTTTTCTTCTCGCGCTCACTTTTGTGTCAATCACACTCAGAAATTTAGTTTCATTCTCTCGCATAATTTGATTTTCATTCTCGCTTAAAATTGGAGTGTTGTTCTCCCCGCGTAATTTGATTTTCATTCTCGCTTAAAATTGGAGTGTAGTTCTCCAACAAAAAATAATGTCATTCTCGTTCAAAATTCGTGTATCCTAATCGCTTAATTGTAAGTTTTTCTTCTCGCGTTAACTTTTGTGTCAATCACACTCAGAAATTTAGTTTCATTCTCTCGCATAATTTGATTTTCATTCTCGCTTAAAATTGGAGTGTTGTTCTCCCGCATTATTTGATTTTCATTCTAAAATTGGAGTGTCGTTCTCGAGCAAAAAATTTTGTCATTCTCGTTCAAAATCTGTGTGCCCTAATCGCTCAAATTGTATGTATTTTACTCGCTTTAAATTTTGTGTCAATCACACTCATAAACTTAGTTTCGTTCTTCCGCATAATATGATTTTCTTTCTCGCTTAATACCAAAAATAATCGAATCATAACGAACAATACGCTCGACTGTTTTTCAAACAAGCGCCAGGCTTTGCCTCTTGCTCTGTCTTGAAATCGTTCTCGAGCAAAAAATTGTGTCATTCTCATTCAAAATCTGTGTGCCCTAATCGCTTACTTGTAAGTTTTCTTCTCGCGTTAACTTTTGTGTCAATCACACTCAGAAATTTAGTTTCATTCTCTCGCATAAAATGATTTTCATTCTCGCTTAAAATTGGAGTGTTGTTCTCCCGCATAATTTGATTTTCATTCTCGCTTAAAATTGGAGTGTAGTTCTCCAACAAAAAGTAATGTCATTCTCGTTCAAAATTCGTGTATCCTAATCGCTTAATTGTAAGTTTTCTTCTCGCGTTAACTTTTGTGTCAATCACACTCAGAAATTTAGTTTCATTCTCTCGCATAATTTGATTTTCATTCTCGCTTAAAATAGGAGTGTTGTTCTCCCGCATTATTTGATTTTCATTCTAAAATTGGAGTGTCGTTCTCGAGCAAAAAATTGTGTCATTCTCGTTCAAAATCTGTGTGCCCTAATCGCTTACTTGTAAGTTTTCTTCTCGCGTTAACTTTTGTGCCAATCACACTCAGAAATTTAGTTTCATTCTCTCGCATAATTTGATTTTCATTCTCGCTTAAAATTGGAGTGTTGTTTTCCCGCATTATTTGATGTTCATTCTAGCTTAAAATTGGAGTGTCGTTCTCGCGCAAAAAATTAATGTCAATCTCTTTTAAAATTTGTGGGTCCTAATCGCTTAATTGTAAGTTTTCTTCTCGCGCTCACTTTTGTGTCAATCACACTCAGAAATTTAGTTTCATTCTCTCGCATAATTTGATTTTCATTCTCGCTTAAAATTGGAGTGTTGTTCTCCCGCATTATTTGATTTGCATTCTAAAATTGGAGTGTCGTTCTCGAGCAAAAAATTGTGTCATTCTCGTTCAAAATCTGTGTGCCCTAATCGCTCAAATTGTATGTATTTTACTCGCTTTAAATTTTGTGTCAATCACACTCATAAACTTAGTTTCGTTCTTCCGCATAATATGATTTTCTTTCTCGCTTAATACCAAAAATAATCGAATCATAACGAACAATACGCTCGACTGTTTTTCAAACAAGCGCCAGGCTTTGCCTCTTGCTCTGTCTTGAAATCGTTCTCGAGCAAAAAATTGTGTCATTCTCATTCAAAATCTGTGTGCCCTAATCGCTTACTTGTAAGTTTTCTTCTCGCGCTCACTTTTGTGTCAATCACACTCAGAAATTTAGTTTCATTCTCTCGCATAATTTGATTTTCATTCTCGCTTAAAATTGGAGTGTTGTTCTCCCGCGTAATTTGATTTTCATTCTCGCTTAAAATTGGAGTGTAGTTCTCCAACAAAAAATAATGTCATTCTCGTTCAAAATTCGTGTATCCTAATCGCTTAATTGTAAGTTTTCTTCTCGCGTTAACTTTTGTGTCAATCACAGTCAGAAATTTAGTTTCATTCTCTCGCATAATTTGATTTTCATTCTCGCTTAAAATTGGAGTGTTGTTCTCCCGCATTATTTGATGTTCATTCTAGCTTAAAATTGGAGTGTCGTTCTCGCGCAAAAAATTAATGTCAATCTCTTTCAAAATTTGTGGGTCCTAATCGCTTAATTGTAAGTTTTCTTCTCGCGCTCACTTTTGTGTCAATCACACTGAGAAATTTAGGTTCATTCTCTCGCATAATTTGATTTTCATTCTCGCTTAATACCAAAAATAATCGAATCATAACGAACAATACGCTCGAGTGTTTTTCAAACAAGCGGCAGGCTTTGCCTCTTGCTCTGTCTTGAAATCAAAAGTAAACAATAAACAAAATAAATATAAATATGAGTGTCGGACACTCTCCGAAAAACGTGCACCGTCCTCTGCTAAACGCGGCGAATCCAAATCCGATTCCATCTCGCTCAGATGAAAGTGCCGCGCTATTAAGCGCATCGTTGCTAATTGCCGAGAGCGGTGCAGAAGCACAGCACACGGCATCAGTCTCTCCCGCGCTACTAGCTCGCCGCGAAGTGAGCAAAGCAAACGACGAGAGAGCTCTAACTGCCACTCCCGCAACACTAGCTACTGCATCAGGGAACAACAACAACAACGTGCAGAGAGAGCATGCAGGCTCACAATGCTCCTCTCCTCTCCCCTCCGGCGCAACTGCATCAAGCAACCCAGTGGGAAATTTATCGAAAAACCTCACTACCCTAGCAGCATCGACGTCAACTGCGAAAACGGTCACCTCGGAAAAAGGTAAGTACAAATCTTTTGTGCAAACAGGAATGGATCGCTACATCCAGGTAAAAAGGAAGTTGAGCCCGGAAAAAGGTAATAGTGGTAATATTCCAAAAAAGCCTCAAACCACTAATCCGCTTAGTAATAACCGTTTTTCTATTCTAAGCGACAGCGTCCAGTCCCAACCAGGAACAAGTACTACTGAGAACGTCCTTGGTGTTAAAAGCACTAAACCTCCACCAATCGACCTGCGCGAACGCAGCTCCAATGATTTGGTAAAAAGTCTAACAAGTCTCATAGGTCTCAATACCTTCCATATTGTTCCCATAACCAAAGGAAATATCCACGAGACAAAAATTCAGATTTACTCCGAACCTAACTACCGTGAAGTAGCAAAATTCCTGAACGACCATGGTAAAAACTACTACACATACCAACTCAAAAATAGTAAAGGGCTAGTTGTTGTACTCAAGGGCATAGAAGCTGATGTAGACACGAAAGAAATTGTGGAGGCACTACAAGCAAATGGCTTTAACGCCAAGATAGTAATAAACATCAAAAACAAAAACAAAATCCCACAACCAATGTTCAAGGTTGAACTATCTCCAGACCAGCTCAAACTGAAAAAAAATGAAACCCATCTCATCTATGGACTGCAATACATGCTTCACCGCAGGATATCAGTTAAGGAGCCCCACAAACGGAATGGCCCAGTATAATGCACTAATTGCCAAGAATATGGTCACACTAAGTCTTACTGCACCCTACGAACAGTATGTGTAGCTTGTGGCGAACTCCATCATTCTTCAACGTGCACCTCTAATCGAGAAGATACCTCAACGAAAAAGTGCAGCAACTGTGGTGGTAATCACACTGCGAACTATCGAGGATGTCCAGTCTATAAAGACTTGAAAGAAAGACTAGGTCAACGCAAGGATTCCGCTCAAAGCAAGTCGAGAAATACAGCCCCACTTTACACCAATATTAAACCTCCAAGCGCTCCACATACAATAACTCCACACATTTCTTACGCAAGTGCATTAAAATCAGGTTCAGCTCCTACTGATCAATTTACATACCAAAAAGAGGGTGGGCTCGAAACCATGATCCTAGCACTGACACAATGCATGACACAATTCATGACCACCATGCAAAACATGATTCAAGACCTGGTCAAAACCCAAAACCAGGTACTACAAGTCCTCCTGACTAAGAAATGAATAGCATAAAAATTTGTCTGTGGAATGCAAACGGTATCAACCAACACAAAGAAAGGACATTGATGTGATGCTCCTTGTCGAAACTCATCTTACAAACAAACATAACTTTGGAATTCCAGGCTATAGGTTCTACAAAACAGATCATCCTGATGGCAAAGCACATGGAGGAACTGGGATCCTCATCAGAACTCGTATGAAACACTACTCCCTAGAGCCATATGCAAAGAACTTCCTTCAAGCTACCTTCTTATGCTTGCAAAGCAACAACAAAAACCTAACACTCTCCGCAGTGTACTGTCCGCCACGCTTTACAATTCCTGAAAAGCAATTCCAAGACTTCTTCGATACTCTAGGAGGCAGATTCCTAGCTGCCGGCGATTATAACGCCAAACACACGCACTGGGGCTCTCGCCTTATTAATCCAAAAGGCAGGCAACTGTACAACACAATCATCAATTTCCGCAACAAGCTAAACTTTGTCTCTCCAAGACAACCCACCTACTGGACAACAGACCCTAGAAAAGTTCCTGATCTAATTGACTTCGCTATTACCAGGCACATAGACAGCAACATGATATTAGGTGAAACATGTCTCGAATTATCATCTGAACACTCACCCGTAATACTTACTTGAACATCCAAAACAAATTGAACATCCATTCAGACTGACTTCTCCGCGAACTAACTGGCTGAAGTACAAAAAATACATAAGTAGTCACATCCACACGAATCCAGAGCTGGAGTGTGAGGAGGATATAGATGACTTTGTCTATATTTTCAATGAAATGGTTACCTCAGCAGCGGAATTATCAACCCCTATTGCTGGTAAAGTCTCAAAAAAAATTAAAATTGTAACCAACAGTTATATTGAAAGACTGGTTATAAATAAACGCCGCCTTAGAATAGAATGGCAGGCCTGCAGATCCCCGGCGTCGAAAGAACGACTCTACGATGCAATAAGGAAACTAAGGGAGGTCCTTAGGCTGCAGCAGGAAAGTGAGCAACACAAATATATAGAAAAACTAACTCCTAATGGTTCCAATAAACGCTCTCTATGGGGAGCAAATAAATCCATAAAGACACCAGTAGAAGGTGAATCTCCAATTAGAGATAATCGTGGTAACTGGGCACGCAGCGAAGGGGAGAAGGCCAATGCATTCGCTCGTCATCTAAGTTCGGTATTTAAACCAAATCCTCCTACTAATGGATTCCAAATCCCTTACCTTAATTGCATCTCTCAAGAAGGTATGACTCCTATCACTAGCACTGAGATCGAAATCAAAACCGTTATACAAACGCAGCTGAATCCCAAAAAGCCCCTGGCTACGATCACATAACCCCCAAAATGCTAACTGAACTTCCTAATTCTGCAATAACTTTTATTACTAGCTTATTCAACGCTATCTTTCGAACTGGCCACTTTCCAACACCATGGAAGAAATCTTTAATAATCCAGGAAAGGATAAGACACTATCATCCTCCTACAGACCTATAAGCTTGCTTCCGTGCTTGTCGAAACTATTTGAAAAGCTGCTACTGTCAAAGCTTTCCAATTCGGTTTTCGTGAAAAACACGGTACAATAGAACAAGTAAACCGCATAACCAATGAAATAAGAAATGCATTTGAAGCCCGAAAATACTGCTCCGCTGTTTTTCTCGATGTAGCTCAAGCTTTTGACAGAGTGTGGCACGAAGGTCTTATGTACAAAATAAGATGCTTACTTCCAGAAAACTACCATCATATCTTAAAATCGTATCTCTCACATAGTTTCATTCTCTCGCATAATTTGATTTTCATTCTCGCTTAAAATTGGAGTGTTGTTCTCCCGCATTATTTGATTTTCATTCTAGCTTAAAATTGGAGTGTAGTTCTCGCACAAAAAATAATGTCATTCTCGTTCAAAATTCGTGTATCCTAATCGCTTAATTGTATGTATTGTACTCGCTTTAAATTTTGTGTCAATCACATTTAAAAATTTAGTTTCATTCTCTCGCATAATTTGATTTTCATTCTCGCTTAAAATTGGAGTGTTGTTCTCCCGCATTATTTGATTTTCATTCTAGCTTAAAATTGGAGTGTAGTTCTCGCACAAAAAATAATGTCATTCTCGTTCAAAATTCGTGTATCCTAATCGCTTAATTGTATGTATTGTTCTCGCGCTAAATTTTGTGTCAATCACACTCATAAACTTAGTTTCGTTCTTACGCATAATTTGATTTTCATTCTCGCTTGAAAATGGAGTGTCGTTCTCGAGCAAAAAATTGTGTCATTCTCGTTCAAAATCCGTGTGCCCTAATCGCTAAAATTGTATGTATTGTACTCGCTTTAAATTTTGTGTCAATCACATTCAAAAATTTAGTTTCATTCTCTCGCATAATTTGATTTTCATTCTCGCTTAAAATTGAAGTGTTGTTCTCCCGCATTATTTGATTTTCATTCTAGCTTAAAATTGGAGTGTCGTTCTCGAGCAACAAATTGTGTCATTCTCGTTCAAAATCCGTGTGCCCTAATCGCTCAAATTGTAAGTTTTCTTCTCGCGCTAACTTTTGTGTCAATCACACTCAAAAACTTAGTTTCGTTCTTCCGCATAATTTGATATTCATTCTAGCTTAAAATTGAGTGAAGTTCTCCCGCAGATTTTGATTTTCATTCTCGCCTAAACTTGAAGTGTAGTTCTCGCGTAAAAAATTTGTGTTAATCTCGTTCAAAATCCGTGTACCCTAATCGCTCCAATTATATGTATTGTTCTCTCGCCAAATTTTGTGTCATTCTTGTTCAAAATCCGTGTGCTCTTATCGCTCAAATTGTAAGTTTTCTTATCGCGCTAAATTTTGTGTCAATCACATTCAAAAACTGAGTTTCGATTTCTCGAACAATTTTATTTAAATTAATGTCATTCTCATTTAAAATTTGTGGGCCCTAATCGCTTAAATTGTAAGTTTTCTTCTCGCGCTAACTTTTGTGTCAATCACACTTAAAAACTTAGTTTCGTTCTTCCGCATAATTTGATTTTCATTCTCTCTTAAATTTGGTGTGTCATTCTCTCGCAAAAAATTAGTTTCGTTTTCCCGTATATTTTGATTTTCTTTCTCGCTTAAAATTGGAATGTAGTTCTCTGATCCTTAACACTCCCAAACTTAACATTCTGCGACTTCTTCTTCTAACGCTGCTTTCAAGCATGAATGTTATGTTTTTCGGGATTGGCGCCTGCTACTATTTGGATCATTTGGATCCACACGCAGAAGGAACTTGGATCCCGGGAGTACTATTGGACCGCGTAGCCGGTGTTGGACATAATTGAGGGTTAAAACCCCTAAGCGGGGCCGAAGGCCCCCACACGCAGAAGGAACTTGGATCCCTGGAGTACTATTGGACCGCGTACTCGGTGTTGGATATACTTGAGGGTTAAAACCCCTAAGTGCGGCCACGTATCACGTAACAACAGTACTCCCCCCAATGAAGGAGTAGATTATAACTAGATATAAGATTTGATACAATTATTGTTAGTCTCTAGAAGAGAAGATCCAATAAAAAAAGAACTATATTAAAAAAAAAAAAAATTCTCGCTTAAAACCTACCCTAATCGCTCAAATTGTAAGTTTTCTTTTCGCGCTAAATTTTGTGTCAATCACACTATAGAAATCATTCTCTCTCTTCATTCTCTCGCTTAATTTGATTTTCATTCTCGCTTAAAATTGGAGTTTTGTTTTCCCGCATTATTTGATTTTCATTCTAGCTCAAAATTTGAGTGTCGTTCTCGCGCAAAAAATTAATGTCATTCTCGTTCAAAATCCGTGTGCTAATCGCTAAAATTGTATGTATTGTTCACGCGCTAAATTTTGTGTCAATCACACTCAAAAACTTAGTTTCGTTCTTCCGCATAATTTGATTTTCATTCTAGCTTGAAAATGGAGTGTCGTTCTCGAGCAAAAAATTGTGTCATTCTCGTTAAAAATCCGTGTGCACTCGCTTTAAATTTTGTGTCAATCACACTCATAAACTTCGTTTCATTCTCTCGCATAATTTGATTTTCATTCTCGCTTAAAATTGGAGTGTTGTTCTCCCGCATTATTTGATTTTCATTCTATCTTAAAATTTGAGTGAAGTTCTCGCACAAAAAATAATGTCATTCTCGTTCAAAATTCGTGTGTCCTAATCACTTAAGTGTAAGTTTTCTTCTCGCGCTAACTTTTGTGTCAATCACACTCAGAAATTTAGTTTCATTCTCTCGCATAATTTGATTTTCATTCTCGCTTAAAATTGGAGTGTTGTTCTCCCGCATTATTTGATTTTCATTCTAGCTTAAAATTGGAGTGTCGTTCTCGAGCAAAAAATTGTGTCATTCTCGTTCAAAATCCGTGTGCCCTAGTCGCTAAAATTGTATGTATTGTGCTCGCTTTATATTTTGTGTCAATCACACTCATAAACTTAGTTTCGTTCTTACGCATAATTTGATTTTCATTCTCGCTTAAATTTGGAGTGTCATTCTTTCGCAAAAAATGAATGTCATTCTCGCTTAAAATTCGTGTGTCTGATATGGATCAAATTTTAAGTTTTCTTTTCGCGCTAATTTTGTGTCAATCACACTCAAAAACTTAGTTTCATTCTCTCGCATAATTTGATTTTCATTCTCGCTTAAAATTGGAGTGTTGTTCTCCCGCATTATTTGATTTGCATTCTAAAATTGGAGTGTCGTTCTCGAGCAAAAAATTGTGTCATTCTCGTTCAAAATCTGTGTGCCCTAATCGCTTACTTGTAAGTTTTCTTCTCGCGCTCACTTTTGTGTCAATCACACTCAGAAATTTAGTTTCATTCTCTCGCATAATTTGATTTTCATTCTCGCTTAAAATTGGAGTGTTGTTCTCCCGCATTATTTGATTTTCATTCTAAAATTGGAGTGTCGTTCTCGAGCAAAAAATTGTGTCATTCTCGTTCAAAATCTGTGTGCCCTAATCGCTCAAATTGTATGTATTTTACTCGCTTTAACTTTTGTGTCAATCACACTCATAAACTTAGTTTCGTTCTTCCGCATAATTTGATTTTCTTTTTCGCTTAATACCAAAAATAATCGAATCATAACGAACAATACGCTCGAGTGTTTTTCAAACAAGCGGCAGGCTTTGCCTCTTGCTCTGTCTTGAAATCAAAAGTAAACAATAAGCAAAATAAATATAAATATGAGTGTCGGACACTCTCCGAAAAAAGTGCACCGTCCTCTGCTAAACGCGGCGAATTCAAATCCGATTCCATCTCGCTCAGATGAAAGTGCCGCGCTATTAAGCGCATCGTTGCTAATTGCCGAGAGCGGTGCAGAAGCACAGCACACGGCATCAGTCTCTCCCGCGCTACTAGCTCGCCGCGAAGTGAGCAAAGCAAACGACGAGAGAGCTCTAACTGCCACTCCCGCAACACTAGCTACTGCATCAGGGAACAACAACAACAACGTGCAGAGAGAGCATGCAGGCTCACAATGCTCCTCTCCTCTCCCCTCCGGCGCAACTGCATCAAGCAACCCAGTGGGAAATTTATCGAAAAACCTCACTACCCTAGCAGCATCGACGTCAACTGCGAAAACGGTCACCTCGGAAAAAGGTAAGTACAAATCTTTTGTGCAAACAGGAATGGATCGCTACATCCAGGTAAAAAGGAAGTTGAGCCCGGAAAAAGGTAATAGTGGTAATATTCCAAAAAAGCCTCAAACCACTAATCCGCTTAGTAATAACCGTTTTTCTATTCTAAGCGACAGCGTCCAGTCCCAACCAGGAACAAGTACTACTGAGAACGTCCTTGGTGTTAAAAGCACTAAACCTCCACCAATCTACCTGCGCGAACGCAGCTATAATGATTTGGTAAAAAGTCTAACAAGTCTCATAGGTCTCAATACCTTCCATATTGTTCCCATAACCAAAGGAAATATCCACGAGACAAAAATTCAGATTTACTCCGAACCTAACTACCGTGAAGTAGCAAAATTCCTGAACGACCATGGTAAAAACTACTACACATACCAACTCAAAAATAGTAAAGGGCTAGTTGTTGTATTCAAGGGCATAGAAGCTGATGTAGACACGAAAGAAATTGTGGAGGCACTACAAGCAAATGGCTTTAACGCCAAGATAGTAATAAACATCAAAAACAAAAAGAAAATCCCACAACCAATGTTCAAGGTTGAACTATCTCCAGACCAGCTCAAACTGAAAAAAATGAAACCCATCTCATCTATGGACTGCAATACATGCTTCACCGCAGGATATCAGTTAAGGAGCCCCACAAACGGAATGGCCCAGTATAATGCACTAATTGCCAAGAATATGGTCACACTAAGTCTTACTGCACCCTACGAACAGTATGTGTAGCTTGTGGCGAACTCCATCATTCTTCAACGTGCACCTCTAATCGAGAAGATACCTCAACGAAAAAGTGCAGCAACTGTGGTGGTAATCACACTGCGAACTATCGAGGATGTCCAGTCTATAAAGACTTGAAAGAAAGACTAGGTCAACGCAAGGAATCCGCTCAAAGCAAGTCGAGAAATACAGCCCCACTTTACACCAATATTAAACCTCCAAGCGCTCCACATACAATAACTCCACACATTTCTTACGCAAGTGCATTAAAATCAGGTTCAGCTCCTACTGATCAATTTACATACCAAAAAGAGGGTGGGCTCGAAACCATGATCCTAGCACTGACACAATGCATGACACAATTCATGACCACCATGCAAAACATGATTCAAGACCTGGTCAAAACCCAAAACCAGGTACTACAAGTCCTCCTGACTAAGAAATGAATAGCATAAAAATTTGTCTGTGGAATGCAAACGGTATCAACCAACACAAAGAAAGGACATTGATGTGATGCTCCTTGTCGAAACTCATCTTACAAACAAACATAACTTTGGAATTCCAGGCTATAGGTTCTACAAAACAGATCATCCTGATGGCAAAGCACATGGAGGAACTGGGATCCTCATCAGAACTCGTATGAAACACTACTCCCTAGAGCCATATGCAAAGAACTTCCTTCAAGCTACCTCCTTATGCTTGCAAAGCAACAACAAAAACCTAACACTCTCCGCAGTGTACTGTCCGCCACGCTTTACAATTCCTGAAAAGCAATTCCAAGACTTCTTCGATACTCTAGGAGGCAGATTCCTAGCTGCCGGCGATTATAACGCCAAACACACGCACTGGGGCTCTCGCCTTATTAATCCAAAAGGCAGGCAACTGTACAACACAATCATTAATTTCCGCAACAAGCTAAACTTTGTCTCTCCAAGACAACCCACCTACTGGCCAACAGACCCTAGAAAAGTTCCTGATCTAATTGACTTCGCTATTACCAGGCACATAGACAGCAACATGATATTAGCTGAAACATGTCTCGAATTATCATCTGAACACTCACCCGTAATACTTACTTGAACATCCAAAACAAATTGAACATCCATTCAGACTGACTTCTCCGCGAACTAACTGGCTGAAGTACAAAAAATACATAGTGTCAAATTTGACGTCGATGACAACGCACGTGCGAAGTCACAGAAAATTTAACACGTGTTAATTCTAAAAATTTATTGTGCTTAATTGTGAATAAAAACAATATAGAAAGCCAAAATTATAAAAAAACTTAAAAAAAAAACACTTTCTAGTGAGAATTGTAAAAAAAAAAAAAATAATAATAATAAAAAAACCAAAAACACTTAAAAATGGATGACGATGTGAGTGACGACGGTGATGAACGCCTCTTGACCTGGCAAAGTGTTCCCAGCAAACAACCGCATAAACGTCATGCGGAAAATTCACCAAAAGCCATAAGGAATAAAAAACCATTTGTGGCCGATAAACCAACAACATCCCGTAATGCAATGTCTGCAAATAAGTTTGCAGCTTTAGAAGTAGACGAAGAAGAACCATCTACAGAAGTTATGAGTGCAGCTGGAGCTCCTAAGCCTCCTCCTATATTTATTCCTAGTGTTAAAGATATTTCTGCTATGATAAGTAATATTTGTACTATTATACCTAATAATGAATTTACTTATAAATCACTTAAGGATGATCAAGTTAGGTTAATGATAAAAACTGTTGATTCATATAGAAAAATTATTAAATACTTTGATACAAGCAAGCTAATTTTCCACACGTATCAACTAAAACAAGAGAGAGCATATAGAGTAGTTATTAAGGGGTTACATCACTCAACACCAATTGATGACATTAAAGATGATCTGCTGTCAAATGGTCACGAAGCTAGAAATGTTACCAACATCAAAAGCCGCGTGACGAAAAATCCCTTATCTATGTTTTTTGTCGATCTAATTCCAAATACAAATAATAAAGCAGTTTATGATATTGTACATATTAATAACTGCATAGTTAAAATTGAGCCACCACTCAAAACCCATGAATTAATTCAATGCTATCGATGTCAACAATTTGGTCACACTAAATCCTATTGTAGTAAACCATATAGATGTGTTAAATGTGGACTTGATCACCCCACAGCTGAATGTAGGAAAGACATTAATTCACCACCGCGGTGTGTTCATTGTCTACAAAATCATACTGCGAATTATAAGGGATGTAAAGTCTACCAAGAGATTCTCCAAAAGAAATCGTCTAATATGATAAACAACAAAAAATTGGAAAATCATCGTAATACTCAATCCTCTTCTGTCCAGCAAGAATACATTAACACAGACACTAGTGGTAATAAAGAAAATATCAACAACAACTTTAATAATATGTCTTTTGCGCAAGTGGTAAAAAATCAAAATAATAATGACATTATGAATAGGATTGAAGTAGCACTAAATAAGCAAATTGAATTAACCAATTCATTAATGAATATGATGTCAATACTTATTAATAAATTATGCAAATAGATCTTAGAATCGCAGCATGGAATGCCAATGGGCTTTCCCGTCATGCCCAAGAAATAGAAATGTTCTTGCATTTACATTTTATTGACATATTATTGATATCTGAATCTCATTTTACCTCTCGATCTCATTTAAAAATCAGAGGCTTTGATGTTATTTCTGCTAATCACCCAGATGATAAAGCGCATGCTGGTGCAGCTATAATAATAAAATCTACTTTAAAATTTGAAGTCATAGACGCTGTTTGTAAAACTTATCTTCAAGCTGCAAGAGTTAAAATCAAGTGTAACAATTTCGATATTTCAATTGTTGCTATTTATTGCCCTCCAAGATATAACATAAGCTGTTCACAATATGAAGCATTATTTAAAAATCTTGGTGCTAAATTTATAGTTGGTGGAGATTATAACTCAAAACATCCTTGGTGGGGTTCAAGACTAGCTAATCCTAAGGGAAAAGAACTATTCAAATGCATATCAAACAATCATTACTCTACATTATCGACTGGTAGGCCCACATACTGGCCCAGTGACCCTAGAAAAATACCTGATTTGCTTGACTTCTTTGTTTACCATGGGATCGCGAACCACCTCCTAGATATCATAGATAATGATGATTTAAGTTCAGACCATTCAGCCATCATCATGAATTTTAATACGACGTTGAACACTAAAGTGTGTAATTCCAACAAACTCTTTTCCTCAAAAACTGATATTAAATCCTTTCAATACTGGATAGATAAAAACATTATTCTTAATATAGCGTTAAAGAGTGGTAGCGAACTTGACAATGCAGTTGAAAACTTCACGAGTTTAATTCATGAAGCAGCCTTTTTATCAACACCAATCAATGAACCTATTCAAAATAATAACACTGTTATCATATCTAGTGAAATAAGAGAATTAATCAGAAAAAAGAGGCGATTAAGAAGAATTTGGAAAATAAGCAGAAATCCGAGAGATAAAAGTAACCTTAATTTTGCATCAAATCAACTGAAACGACGACTTCATGAAATTAAAAATGATTCTCTAGGAAATTATTTGAAAAATCTGAACTGTTGCAATAACGATGAGTACAAACTTTGGAGAGCTACTAAATATTTAAAAGGACCTAGAAAACGTAACGTTCCAATAAAAGACGCTAGCGGAACTTGGTGCAGATCAAGCTTGTCTAAAGTTAAGGCTTTTGCTGAACACTTAGAACAAAGTTTTCAACCATTTGATATAAATAACACTACCACCGATATTGTGAACTTTTTAGACATTCCCTGTCAAATGGATTTGCCATTGAAACATATTTCCCCTAAAGAAGTTCGTTCTGAAATAAAGATGTTGAATAACACCAAAACTCCTGGATTTGACAAGTTGGATGCCAAAGTACTTAAATCTTTACCTAATAAAGGTATTCTGTTACTAACGCTTATATATAATACTATATTAAGACTTTGTCAATTTCCAAGTCAGTGGAAGTGTGCTGAAATAATTATGATTCTCAAGCCTAACAAACCAGAGAACGTTGTCTCGTCCTATAGACCGATAAGTTTATTAGTAACATTCTCGAAAGTATTTGAAAGAATATTTTTAAGAAGAATGTTACCTATTCTTGAAAAACAGCATATTATACCTGAATACCAATTTGGATTTCGAAGTAATCACGGCACACCTGAACAATGCCATCGTATCGTAAATGTCATTATTGATTCTCTGGAAACCAAAAAATATTGCTCTGGTGTGTTTTTGGATGTTCAGCAAGCTTTTGATCGAGTCTGGCATAGTGGTCTATTATTTAAGCTAAAAAAACTCCTTCCTGCTCCAGTTTACCTAGTATTAAAATCGTACTTAGAAAATCGTTGTTTTTATGTTAAAATCAATGATGAAACATCTGATATTAAGCAAATAAGAGCAGGTGTGCCACAAGGCAGTGTCTTAGGACCGGTTCTGTTTACGATCTTTACTTCAGACATGCCTATAACAGATTTGGTAACTACAGCTACATATGCTGATGACACTGCTGTACTTGCTTCAAATGAATCTGCAACTGTGGCTTCAAATCTAGTTCAATCTGCACTCAACAAAATTCAGTTATGGTTAACAACGTGGAATATTAAAATAAATACTTCAAAATCGGCTCATGTAACTTTCGCTTTAAAAAAAGGAAACTGCCCTGCAGTTTTTCTAAATAACTCTGAAATTCCTAATTGTGACAGCATTAAATATCTAGGACTGCATCTCGATAGGAGGCTAACGTGGAAAAATCATATTAAAGCTAAACGTCTCCAGCTTAATTTGAAATCCAAAAGAATGTACTGGTTACTTAATCCAAAATCTGAATTAAGTCTTAACAATAAATTACTGCTCTATAAAACCATACTGTATGGACATATGGAATTCAATTATGGGGTACAGCAAGTAATTCAAATATTGAAATTTTACAACGTTTTCAATCCAAAATATTAAGGCAAATTACTAATGCACCTTGGTTTGTCACAAACATTCAAATCCATAAAGATCTCAATGTCTCTTTTGTTAAAAAAGAAATAAATAACTTCAGCGCAAGATACCTTATTAGACTTAGTAATCACACCAATACTCTAGCTATAAGACTTCTTGATGATACTAATGAAATTAAAAGACTTAAAAGATATCATACACTAGATTTACCATTTAGATAATAAGTATGTACATATAGCTATTTTAAGTTTGTTATTATTTTATATTTAAGTTGTTGTTAATGTTCATTTAAATATGTTCATTGTATTTTTGGACTTAATGAAGTTCAAATAACTCTGTTAAATTTATGTAATCAAATTTGCTTATTATTATTTAAATAGATTGCAAATAAAAGAATATTTACAAAAAAAAAAAAAAAAAAAATACATAAGTAGTCACATCCACACGAATCCAGAGCTGGAGTGTGAGGAGGATATAGATGACTTTGTCTATATTTTCAATGAAATGGTTACCTCAGCAGCGGAATTATCAACCCCTATTGCTGGTAAAGTCTCAAAAAAAAATGAAAATTGTAACCAACAGTTATATTGAAAGACTGGTTATAAATAAACGCCGCCTTAGAATAGAATGGCAGGCCTGCAGATCCCCGGCGTCGAAAGAACGACTCTACGATGCAATAAGGAAACTAAGGGAGGTCCTTAGGCTGCAGCAGGAAAGTGAGCAACACAAATATATAGAAAAACTAACTCCTAATGGTTCCAATAAACGCTCTCTATGGGGAGCAATTAATCCATAAAGACACCAGTAGAAGGTGAATCTCCAATTAGAGATAATCGTGGTAACTGGGCACGCAGCGAAGGGGAGAAGGCCAATGCATTCGCTCGTCATCTAAGTTCGGTATTTAAACCAAATCCTCCTACTAATGGATTCCAAATCCCTTACCTTAATTGCATCTCTCAAGAAGGTATGACTCCTATCACTAGCACTGAGATCGAAATCAAAACCGTTATACAAACGCAGCTGAATCCCAAAAAAGCCCCTGGCTACGATCACATAACCCCCAAAATGCTAACTGAACTTCCTAATTCTGCAATAACTTTTATTACTAGCTTATTCAACGCTATCTTTCGAACTGGCCACTTTCCAACACCATGGAAGAAATCTTTAATAATCCAGGAAAGGATAAGACACTATCATCCTCCTACAGACCTATAAGCTTGCTTCCGTGCTTGTCGAAACTATTTGAAAAGCTGCTACTGTCAAAGCTTTCCAATTCGGTTTTCGTGAAAAACACGGTACAATAGAACAAGTAAACCGCATAACCAATGAAATAAGAAATGCATTTGAAGCCCGAAAATACTGCTCCGCTGTTTTTCTCGATGTAGCTCAAGCTTTTGACAGAGTGTGGCACGAAGGTCTTATGTACAAAATAAGATGCTTACTTCCAGAAAACTACCATCATATCTTAAAATCGTATCTCTCACTTAGAATGTTCCTGGTGAAATATAAGGAATATATAACAAATGACTTCGAAATAAACGCGGGAGTTCCACAGGGAAGCGTACTTGGTCCAATCCTGTACATTATATTCACGTCAGACTTACCAACAAATAGTAAGCTAGTCACATCAACATTTGCTGATGACACAGCAATACTAAGCACCGACAAGTGTCCCACAAAAGCGTCAACTGAACTAGAAGACCATTTAAAAGTAGTAGAAAAATGGCTATCGAATTGGCGCATAAAAGTTAATGAGCAAAAGAGTAAACATGTGACATTCACACTAAGGCCAAATACATGCCCAACAATAACCCTAAATAATATCCCCATTCCACAAGGATCCGATGTCACATACCTTGGGATTCATCTAGATCGGCGCCTAACCTGGCGAAAACACCCTGAGGCAAAGAGAACTCACATCAAGTTAAAAGCCGCTTCCATACACTGGCTCATTAACCATAGATCTCCACTAAGCCTAGAAAACAAGGTACTCCTATACAATAGCATCATAAAACCTATTTGGACATATGGTATCCAACTATGGGGAAACGCATGTGTAACTAACATCGAACTCATACAGAGAGCGCAAACAAAGATACTAAGAACCATGACGGGTGCTCCTTGGTACATCCGAAATATAAATATCCACAGAGACCTGAACATTCCCTTTGTAACGTAATTCGTAATTCCGGACGTAATTCCACACATTACAGCAAGATATCTGGAAAAGCTACAAATCCATCAAAACCCATTAGCGAACGCACTGACGTACACAAGCAGCACATCCCGTCTACGTAGGAACGACCTACCATCCCTGTGATAAGGAGGATCACGTAACAACAGTACTCCCCCCAATGAAGGAGTAGATTATAACTAGATATAAGATTTGATACAATTATTGTTAGTCTCTAGAAGAGAAGATCCAATAAATAAAGAACTATATTAAAAAAAAAAAAAAATTCTCGCTTAAAACCTACCCTAATCGCTCAAATTGTAAGTTTTCTTTTCGCGCTAATTTTTGTGTCAATCACACTATAAAAATCATTCTCTCTCTTCATTCTCTCGCATAATTTGATTTTCATTCTCGCTTAAAATTGGAGTTTTGTTTTCCCGCATTATTTGATTTTCATTCTAGCTCAAAATTTGAGTGTCGTTCTCGCGCAAAAAATTAATGTCATTCTCGTTCAAAATCCGTGTGTTAATCGCTAAAATTGTATGTATTGTTCACGCGCTCAATTTTGTGTCAATCACACTCAAAAACTTAGTTTCGTTCTTCCGCATAATTTGATTTTCATTCTAGCTTGAAATGGAGTGTCGTTCTCGAGCAAAAAATTGTGTCATTCTCGTTCAAAATCCGTGTGCACTCGCTTTAAATTTTGTGTCAATCACACTCATAAACTTCGTTTCATTCTCTCGCATAATTTGATTTTCATTCTCGCTTAAAATTGGAGTGTTGTTCTCCCGCATTATTTGATTTTCATTCTATCTTAAAATTTGAGTGAAGTTCTCGCACAAAAAATAATGTCATTCTCGTTCAAAATTCGTGTGTCCTAATCACTTAAGTGTAAGTTTTCTTCTCGCGCTAACTTTTGTGTTAATCACACTCAGAAATTTAGTTTCATTCTCTCGCATAATTTGATTTTCATTCTCGCTTAAAATTGGAGTGTTGTTCTCCCGCATTATTTGATTTTCATTCTAGCTTAAAATTGGAGTGTAGTTCTCGCACAAAAAATAATGTCATTCTCGTTCAAAATTCGTGTATCCTAATCGCTTAATTATATGTATTGTACTCGCTTTAAATTTTGTGTCAATCACATTCAAAAATTTAGTTTCTTTCTCTCGCATAATTTGATTTTCATTCTCGCTTAAAATTGGAGTGTTGTTCTCCCGCATTATTTGATTTTCATTCTAGCTTAAAATTGGAGTGTCGTTAAAATTGTATGTATTGTACTCGCTTTATATTTTGTGTCAATCACACTCATAAACTTAATTTCGTTCTTCCGCATAATTTGATTTTCATTCTCGCTTAAATTTGGAGTGTCATTCTTTCGCAAAAAATGAATGTCATTCTCGCTTAAAATTCGTGTGTCTGATATGGATCAAATTTTAAGTTTTCTTTTCGCGCTAATTTTGTGTCAATCACACTTAAAAACTTAGTTTCATTCTACCGCATAATTTGATTTTCATTCTCGCTTAAAATTGGAGTGTTGTTCTCCCGCATAATTTGATTTTCATTCTAGCTTAAAATTGGAGTGTAGTTCTCGCACAAAAAATAATGTCATTCTTGTTCAAAATTCGTGTATCCTAATCGCTTACTTGTAAGTTTTCTTCTCGCGTTAACTTTTGTGTCAATCACACTCAGAAATTTAGTTTCATTCTCTCGCATAATTTGATTTTCATTCTCGCTTAAAATTGGAGTGTTGTTCTCCCGCATTATTTGATTTTCATTCTGGCTTAAAATTGGAGTGTCGTTCTCGAGAAAAAATTGTGTCATACTCGTTCAAAATCCGTGTGCCCTAATCGCTAAAATTGTATGTATTGTACTCGCTTTATATTTTGTGTCAATCACACTCATAAACTTAGTTTCGTTCTTCCGCATAATTTGATTTTCATTCTCGCTTAAATTTGGAGTGTCATTCTTTCGCAAAAAATGAATGTCGTTCTCGCTTAAAATTCGTGTGTCCGATAAGGATCAAATTGTAAGTTTTCTTTTCGCGCTAATTTTGTGTCAATCACTTTCAAAAACTTAGTATCATTCTACCGCATAATTTGATTTTCATTCTAGCTTAAAATTGGAGTGTTGTTCTTCCGCATAATTTGATTTTTATTCTCGCTTAATATTGAAGTGTTGTTTTCCCGCATTATTTGATTTTCATTCTGGCTTAAAATTGGAGTGTCGTTCTCGAGAAAAAATTGTGTCATTCTCGTTCAAAATCCGTGTGCCCTAGTCGCTAAAATTGTATGTATTGTACTCGCTTTATATTTGTGTCAATCACACTATAAAAATCATTCTCTCTCTTCATTCTCTCGCATAATTTGATTTTCATTCTCGCTTAAAATTGGAGTTTTGTTTTCCCGCATTATTTGATTTTCATTCTAGCTCAAAATTTGAGTGTCGTTCTCGCGCAAAAAATTAATGTCATTCTCGTTCAAAATCCGTGTGTTAATCGCTAAAATTGTATGTATTGTTCACGCGCTCAATTTTGTGTCAATCACACTCAAAAACTTAGTTTCGTTCTTCCACATAATTTGATTTTCATTCTAGCTTGAAAATGGAGTGTCGTTCTCGAGCAAAAAATTGTGTCATTCTCGTTCAAAATCCGTGTGCACTCGCTTTAAATTTTGTGTCAATCACACTCATAAACTTCGTTTCATTCTCTCGCATAATTTGATTTTCATTCTCGCTTAAAATTGGAGTGTTGTTCTCCCGCATTATTTGATTTTCATTCTATCTTAAAATTTGAGTGAAGTTCTCGCACAAAAAATAATGTCATTCTCGTTCAAAATTCGTGTGTCCTAATCACTTAAGTGTAAGTTTTCTTTTCGCGCTAACTTTTGTGTCAATCACACTCAGAAATTTAGTTTCATTCTCTCGCATAATTTGATTTTCATTCTCGCTTAAAATTGGAGTGTTGTTCTCCCGCATTATTTGATTTTCATTCTAGCTTAAAATTGGAGTGTAGTTCTCGCACAAAAAATAATGTCATTCTCGTTCAAAATTCGTGTATCCTAATCGCTTAATTATATGTATTGTACTCGCTTTAAATTTTGTGTCAATCACATTCAAAAATTTAGTTTCATTCTCTCGCATAATTTGATTTTCATTCTCGCTTAAAATTGGAGTGTTGTTCTCCCGCATTATTTGATTTTCATTCTAGCTTAAAATTGGAGTGTCGTTAAAATTGTATGTATTGTACTCGCTTTATATTTTGTGTCAATCACACTCATAAACTTAATTTCGTTCTTCCGCATAATTTGATTTTCATTCTCGCTTAAATTTGGAGTGTCATTCTTTCGCAAAAAATGAATGTCATTCTCGCTTAAAATTCGTTTGTCTGATATGGATCAAATTTTAAGTTTTCTTTTCGCGCTAATTTTGTGTCAATCACACTTAAAAACTTAGTTTCATTCTACCGCATAATTTGATTTTCATTCTCGCTTAAAATTGGAGTGTTGTTCTCCCGCATAATTTGATTTTCATTCTAGCTTAAAATTGGAGTGTAGTTCTCGCACAAAAAATAATGTCATTCTTGTTCAAAATTCGTGTATCCTAATCGCTTACTTGTAAGTTTTCTTCTCGCGTTAACTTTTGTGTCAATCACACTCAGAAATTTAGTTTCATTCTCTCGCATAATTTGATTTTCATTCTCGCTTAAAATTGGAGTGTTGTTCTCCCGCATTATTTGATTTTCATTCTGGCTTAAAATTGGAGTGTCGTTCTCGAGAAAAAATTGTGTCATACTCGTTCAAAATCCGTGTGCCCTAATCGCTAAAATTGTATGTATTGTACTCGCTTTATATTTTGTATCAATCACACTCATAAACTTAGATTCGTTCTTCCGCATAATTTGATTTTCATTCTCGCTTAAATTTGGAGTGTCATTCTTTCGCAAAAAATGAATGTCGTTCTCGCTTAAAATTCGTGTGTCCGATAAGGATCAAATTGTAAGTTTTCTTTTCGCGCTAATTTTGTGTCAATCACTTTCAAAAACTTAGTATCATTCTACCGCATAATTTGATTTTCATTCTAGCTTAAAATTGGAGTGTTGTTCTTCCGCATAATTTGATTTTTATTCTCGCTTAATATTGAAGTGTTGTTTTCCCGCATTATTTGATTTTCATTCTGGCTTAAAATTGGAGTGTCGTTCTCGAGAAAAAATTGTGTCATTCTCGTTCAAAATCCGTGTGCCCTAGTCGCTAAAATTGTATGTATTGTACTCGCTTTATATTTGTGTCAATCACACTATAAAAATCATTCTCTCTCTTCATTCTCTCGCATAATTTGATTTTCATTCTCGCTTAAAATTGGAGTTTTGTTTTCCCGCATTATTTGATTTTCATTCTAGCTCAAAATTTGAGTGTCGTTCTCGCGCAAAAAATTAATGTCATTCTCGTTCAAAATCCGTGTGTTAATCGCTAAAATTGTATGTATTGTTCACGCGCTCAATTTTGTGTCAATCACACTCAAAAACTTAGTTTCGTTCTTCCGCATAATTTGATTTTCATTCTAGCTTGAAAATGGAGTGTCGTTCTCGAGCAAAAAATTGTGTCATTCTCGTTCAAAATCCGTGTGCACTCGCTTTAAATTTTGTGTCAATCACACTCATAAACTTCGTTTCATTCTCTCGCATAATTTGATTTTCATTCTCGCTTAAAATTGGAGTGTTGTTCTCCCGCATTATTTGATTTTCATTCTATCTTAAAATTTGAGTGAAGTTCTCGCACAAAAAATAATGTCATTCTCGTTCAAAATTCGTGTGTCCTAATCACTTAAGTGTAAGTTTTCTTCTCGCGCTAACTTTTGTGTCAATCACACTCAGAAATTTAGTTTCATTCTCTCGCATAATTTGATTTTCATTCTCGCTTAAAATTGGAGTGTTGTTCTCCCGCATTATTTGATTTTCATTCTAGCTTAAAATTGGAGTGTAGTTCTCGCACAAAAAATAATGTCATTCTCGTTCAAAATTCGTGTATCCTAATCGCTTAATTATATGTATTGTACTCGCTTTAAATTTTGTGTCAATCACATTCAAAAATTTAGTTTCATTCTCTCGCATAATTTGATTTTCATTCTCGCTTAAAATTGGAGTGTTGTTCTCCCGCATTATTTGATTTTCATTCTAGCTTAAAATTGGAGTGTCGTTAAAATTGTATGTATTGTACTCGCTTGATATTAAGTGTCAATCACACTCATAAACTTAATTTCGTTCTTCCGCATAATTTGATTTTCATTCTCGCTTAAATTTGGAGTGTCATTCTTTCGCAAAAAATGAATGTCATTCTCGCTTAAAATTCGTGTGTCTGATATGGATCAAATTTTAAGTTTTCTTTTCGCGCTAATTTTGTGTCAATCACACTTAAAAACTTAGTTTCATTCTACCGCATAATTTGATTTTCATTCTCGCTTAAAATTGGAGTGTTGTTCTCCCGCATAATTTGATTTTCATTCTAGCTTAAAATTGGAGTGTAGTTCTCGCACAAAAAATAATGTCATTCTTGTTCAAAATTCGTGTATCCTAATCGCTTACTTGTAAGTTTTCTTCTCGCGTTAACTTTTGTGTCAATCACACTCAGAAATTTAGTTTCATTCTCTCGCATAATTTGATTTTCATTCTCGCTTAAAATTGGAGTGTTGTTCTCCCGCATTATTTGATTTTCATTCTGGCTTAAAATTGGAGTGTCGTTCTCGAGAAAAAATTGTGTCATACTCGTTCAAAATCCGTGTGCCCTAATCGCTAAAATTGTATGTATTGTACTCGCTTTATATTTTGTGTCAATCACACTCATAAACTTAGTTTCGTTCTTCCGCATAATTTGATTTTCATTCTCGCTTAAATTTGGAGTGTCATTCTTTCGCAAAAAATGAATGTCGTTCTCGCTTAAAATTCGTGTGTCCGATAAGGATCAAATTGTAAGTTTTCTTTTCGCGCTAATTTTGTGTCAATCACTTTCAAAAACTTAGTATCATTCTACCGCATAATTTGATTTTCATTCTAGCTTAAAATTGGAGTGTTGTTCTTCCGCATAATTTGATTTTTATTCTCGCTTAATATTGAAGTGTTGTTTTCCCGCATTATTTGATTTTCATTCTGGCTTAAAATTGGAGTGTCGTTCTCGAGAAAAAATTGTTTCATTCTCGTTCAAAATCCGTGTGCCCTAGTCGCTAAAATTGTATGTATTGTACTCGCTTTATATTTGTGTCAATCACACTATAAAAATCATTCTCTCTCTTCATTCTCTCGCATAATTTGATTTTCATTCTCGCTTAAAATTGGAGTTTTGTTTTCCCGCTTTATTTGATTTTCATTCTAGCTCAAAATTTGAGTGTCGTTCTCGCGCAAAAAATTAATGTCATTCTCGTTCAAAATCCGTGTGTTAATCGCTAAAATTGTATGTATTGTTCACGCGCTCAATTTTGTGTCAATCACACTCAAAAACTTAGTTTCGTTCTTCCGCATAATTTGATTTTCATTCTAGCTTGAAAATGGAGTGTCGTTCTCGAGCAAAAAATTGTGTCATTCTCGTTCAAAATCCGTGTGCACTCGCTTTAAATTTTGTGTCAATCACACTCATAAACTTCGTTTCATTCTCTCGCATAATTTGATTTTCATTCTCGCTTAAAATTGGAGTGTTGTTCTCCCGCATTATTTGATTTTCATTCTAGCTTAAAATTGGAGTGTAGTTCTCGCACAAAAAATAATGTCATTCTCGTTCAAAATTCGTGTGTCCTAATCACTTAAGTGTAAGTTTTCTTCTCGCGCTAACTTTTGTGTCAATCACACTCAGAAATTTAGTTTCATTCTCTCGCATAATTTGATTTTCATTCTCGCTTAAAATTGGAGTGTTGTTCTCCCGCATTATTTGATTTTCATTCTAGCTTAAAATTGGAGTGTAGTTCTCGCACAAAAAATAATGTCATTCTCGTTCAAAATTCGTGTATCCTAATCGCTTAATTATATGTATTGTACTCGCTTTAAATTTTGTGTCAATCACATTCAAAAATTTAGTTTCATTCTCTCGCATAATTTGATTTTCATTCTCGCTTAAAATTGGAGTGTTGTTCTCCCGCATTATTTGATTTTCATTCTAGCTTAAAATTGGAGTGTCGTTAAAATTGTATGTATTGTACTCGCTTTATATTTTGTGTCAATCACACTCATAAACTTAATTTCGTTCTTCCGCATAATTTGATTTTCATTCTCGCTTAAATTTGGAGTGTCATTCTTTCGCAAAAAATGAATGTCATTCTCGCTTAAAATTCGTGTGTCTGATATGGATCAAATTTTAAGTTTTCTTTTCGCGCTAATTATGTGTCAATCACACTTAAAAACTTAGTTTCATTCTACCGCATAATTTGATTTTCATTCTCGCTTAAAATTGGAGTGTTGTTCTCCCGCATAATTTGATTTTCATTCTAGCTTAAAATTGGAGTGTAGTTCTCGCACAAAAAATAATGTCATTCTTGTTCAAAATTCGTGTATCCTAATCGCTTACTTGTAAGTTTTCTTCTCGCGTTAACTTTTGTGTCAATCACACTCAGAAATTTAGTTTCATTCTCTCGCATAATTTGATTTTCATTCTCGCTTAAAATTGGAGTGTTGTTCTCCCGTATTATTTGATTTTCATTCTGGCTTAAAATTGGAGTGTCGTTCTCGAGAAAAAATTGTGTCATACTCGTTCAAAATCCGTGTGCCCTAATCGCTAAAATTGTATGTATTGTACTCGCTTTATATTTTGTGTCAATCACACTCATAAACTTAGTTTCGTTCTTCCGCATAATTTGATTTTCATTCTCGCTTAAATTTGGAGTGTCATTCTTTCGCAAAAAATGAATGTCGTTCTCGCTTAAAATTCGTGTGTCCGATAAGGATCAAATTGTAAGTTTTCTTTTCGCGCTAATTTTGTGTCAATCACTTTCAAAAACTTAGTATCATTCTACCGCATAATTTGATTTTCATTCTAGCTTAAAATTGGAGTGTTGTTCTTCCGCATAATTTGATTTTCATTCTCGCTTAAATTTAGAGTGTCATTCTTTCGCAAAAAATGAATGTCATTCTCGCTTAAAATTCGTGTGTCTGATATGGATCAAATTTTAAGTTTTCTTTTCGCGCTAATTTTGTGTCAATCACACTCAAAAACTTAGTTTCATTATACCGCATAATTTGATTTTCATTCTCGCTTAAAATTGGAGTGTAGTTCTCGCACAAGAAATAATGTCATTCTTGTTCAAAATTCGTGTATCCTAATCGCTTACTTGTAAGTTTTCTTCTCGCGTTAACTTTTGTGTCAATCACACTCAGAAATTTAGTTTCATTCTCTCGCATAATTTGATTTTCATTCTCGCTTAAAATTGGAGTGTAGTTCTCGCACAAGAAATAATGTCATTCTTGTTCAAAATTCGTGTATCCTAATCGCTTACTTGTAAGTTTTCTTCTCGCGTTAACTTTTGTGTCAATCACACTCAGAAATTTAGTTTCATTCTCTCGCATAATTTGATTTTCATTCTCGCTTAAAATTGGAGTGTTGTTCTCCCGCATTATTTGATTTTCATTCTGGCTTAAAATTGGAGTGTCGTTCTCGAGAAAAAATTGTGTCATTCTCGTTCAAAATCCGTGTGCCCTAGTCGCTAAAATTGTATGTATTGTACTCGGTTTATATTTTGTGTCAATCACACTCATAAACTTAGTTTCGTTCTTCCGCATAATTTGATTTTCATTCTCGCTTAAATTTGGAGTGTCATTCTTTCGCAAAAAATGAATGTCATTCTCGCTTAAAATTCGTGTGTCTGATATGGATCAAATTTTAAGTTTTCTTTTCGCGCTAATTTTGTGTCAATCACACTCAAAAACTTAGTTTCATTCTACCGCATAATTTGATTTTCATTCTCGCTTAAAATTGGAGTGTTGCTCTCCCGCATAATTTGATTTTCATTCTAGCTTAAAATTGGAGTGTAGTTCTCGCACAAAAAAGAATGTCATTCTTGTTCAAAATTCGTGTATCCTAATCGCTTACTTGTAAGTTTTCTTCTCGCGTTAACTTTTGTGTTAATCACACTCAGAAATTTAGTTTCATTCTCTCGCATAATTTGATTTTCATTCTCTCTTAAAATTGGAGTGTTGTTCTCCCGCATTATTTGATTTTCATTCTGGCTTAAAATTGGAGTGTCGTTCTCGAGAAAAAATTGTGTCATTCTCGTTCAAAATTCGTGTGCCCTAGTCGCTAAAATTGTATGTATTGTACTCGCTTTATATTTTGTGTCAATCACACTCATTAACTTAGTTTCGTTCTTCCGCAGATTTTGATTTTCATTCTCGCCTAAACTTGAAGTGTAGTTCTCGCGTAAAAAATTTGTGTTAATCTCGTTCAAAATCCGTTTACCCTAATCGCTCCAATTATATGTATTGTTCTCTCGCCAAATTTTGTGTCATTCTTGTTCAAAATCCGTGAGCTCTTATCGCTCAAATTGTAAGTTTTCTTATCGCGCTAAATTTTGTGTCAATCACATTCAAAAACTGAGTTTCGTTTTCTCGAACAATTTTATTTAAATTAATGTCATTCTCATTTAAAATTTGTGGGCCCTAATCGCTTAAATTGTAAGTTTTCTTCTCGCGCTAAATTTTGTGTCAATCACATTCAAAAACTGAGTTTCGTTTTCTCGAACAATTTTATTTAAATTAATGTCATTCTCATTTAAAATTTGTGGGCCCTAATCGCTTAAATTGTAAGTTTTCTTCTCGCGCTAACTTTTGTGTCAATCACACTTAAAAACTTAGTTTCGTTCTTCCGCATAATTTGATTTTCATTCTCTCTTAAATTTGGTGTGTCATTCTCTCGCAAAAAATTAGTTTCGTTTTCCCGTATATTTTGATTTTCTTTCTCGCTTAAAATTGGAATGTAGTTCTCTGATCCTTAACACTCCTCGTATACTCCCAAACTTAACATTCTGTCGACTTCTTCTTCTAACGCTGCTTTCAAGCATGAATGTTATGTTTTTCGGGATTGGCGCCTGCTACTATTTGGATCATTTGGATCCACACGCAGAAGGAACTTGGATCCCGGGAGTACTATTGAACCGCGTAGCCGGTGTTGGACATAATTGAGGGTTAAAACCCCTAAGCGGGGCCGAAGGCCCCCACACGCAGAAGGAACTTGGATCCCTGGAGTACTACTGGACCACGTAGTCGGTGTTGGATATACTTGAGGGTTAAAACCCCTAAGTGCGGCCACGAATCACGTAACAACAGTACTCCCCCCAATGAAGGAGTAGATTATAACTAGATATAAGATTTGATACAATTATTGTTAGTCTCTAGAAGAGAAGATCCAATAAAAAAAGAACTATATTAAAAAAAAAAAAAAATTTTCGCTTAAAACCTACCCTAATCGCTCAAATTGTAAGTTTTCTTTTCGCGCTAAATTTTGTGTCAATCACACTATAAAAATCATTCTCTCTCTTCATTCTCTCGCATAATTTGATTTTCATTCTCGCTTAAAATTGGAGTTTTGTTTTCCCGCATTATTTGATTTTCATTCTAGCTTAAAATTTGAGTATCGTTCTCGCGCAAAAAATTAATGTCATTCTCGTTCAAAATCCGTGTGCTAATCGCTAAAATTGTATGTATTGTTCACGGGCTAAATTTTGTGTCAATCACACTCAAAAACTTAGTTTCGTTCTTCCGCATAATTTGATTTTCATTCTAGCTTGAAAATGGAGTGTCGTTCTCGAGCAAAAAATTGTGTCATTCTCGTTCAAAATCCGTGTGCACTCGCTTTAAATTTTGTGTCAATCACACTCATAAACTTCGTTTCATTCTCTCGCATAATTTGATTTTCATTCTCGCTTAAAATTGGAGTGTTGCTCTCCCGCATAATTTGATTTTCATTCTAGCTTAAAATTGGAGTGTAGTTCTCGCACAAAAAATAATGTCATTCTTGATCAAAATTCGTGTATCCTAATCGCTTACTTGTAAGTTTTCTTCTCGCGTTAACTTTTGTGTCAATCACACTCAGAAATTTAGTTTCATTCTGTCGCATAATTTGATTTTCATTCTCTCTTAAAATTGGAGTGTTGTTCTCCCGCATAATTTGATTTTCATTCTAGCTTAAAATTGGAGTGTAGTTCTCGCACAAAAAATAATGTCATTCTTGTTCAAAATTCGTGTATCCTAATCGCTTACTTGTAAGTTTTCTTCTCGCGTTAACTTTTGTGTCAATCACACTCAGAAATTTAGTTTCATTCTCTCGCATAATTTGATTTTCATTCTCTCTTAAAATTGGAGGGTTGTTCTCCCGCATTATTTGATTTTCATTCTGGCTTAAAATTGGAGTGTCGTTCTCGAGAAAAAATTGTGTCATTCTCGTTCAAAATCCGTGTGCCCTAGTCGCTAAAATTGTATGTATTGTACTCGCTTTATATTTTGTGTCAATCACACTCATAAACTTAGTTTCGTTCTTCCGCAGATTTTGATTTTCATTCTCGCCTAAACTTGAAGTGTAGTTATCGCGTAAAAAATTTGTTTTAATCTCGTTCAAAATCCGTGTACCCTAATCGCTCCAATTATATGTATTGTTCTCTCGCCAAATTTTGTGTCATTCTTGTTCAAAATCCGTGTGCTCTTATCGCTCAAATTGTAAGTTTTCTTATCGCGCTAAATTTTGTGTCAATCACATTCAAAAACTGAGTTTCGTTTTCTCGAACAATTTTATTTAAATTAATGTCATTCTCATTTAAAATTTGTGGGCCCTAATCGCTTAAATTGTAAGTTTTCTTCTCGCGCTAACTTTTGTGTCAATCACACTCATAAACTTAGTTTCGTTCTTCCGCATAATTTGATTTTCATTCTCGCTTAAATTTGGAGTGTCATTCTTTCGCAAAAAATGAATGTCGTTCTCGCTTAAAATTCGTGTGTCCGATAAGGATCAAATTGTAAGTTTTCTTTTCGCGCTAATTTTGTGTCAATCACTTTCAAAAACTTAGTATCATTCTACCGCATAATTTGATTTTCATTCTAGCTTAAAATTGGAGTGTTGTTCTTCCGCATAATTTGATTTTTATTCTCGCTTAATATTGAAGTGTTGTTTTCCCGCATTATTTGATTTTCATTCTGGCTTAAAATTGGAGTGTCGTTCTCGAGAAAAAATTGTGTCATTCTCGTTCAAAATCCGTGTGCCCTAGTCGCTAAAATTGTATGTATTGTACTCGCTTTATATTTGTGTCAATCACACTCATAAACTTAGTTTCGTTCTTCCGCATAATTTGATTTTCATTCTCGCTTAAATTTAGAGTGTCATTCTTTCGCAAAAAATGAATGTCATTCTCGCTTAAAATTCGTGTGTCTGATATGGATCAAATTTTAAGTTTTCTTTTCGCGCTAATTTTGTGTCAATCACACTCAAAAACTTAGTTTCATTTTAACGCATAATTTGATTTTCATTCTCCCTTAAAATTGGAGTGTTGTTCTCCCGCATAATTTGATTTTCATTCTAGCTTAAAATTGGAGTGTAGTTCTCGCACAAGAAATAATGTCATTCTTGTTCAAAATTCGTGTATCCTAATCGCTTACTTGTAAGTTTTCTTCTCGCGTTAACTTTTGTGTCAATCACACTCAGAAATTTAGTTTCATTCTCTCGCATAATTTGATTTTCATTCTCGCTTAAAATTGGAGTGTTGTTCTCCCGCATTATTTGATTTTCATTCTGGCTTAAAATTGGAGTGTCGTTCTCGAGAAAAAATTGTGTCATTCTCGTTCAAAATCCGTGTGCCCTAGTCGCTAAAATTGTATGTATTGTACTCGGTTTATATTTTGTGTCAATCACACTCATAAACTTAGTTTCGTTCTTCCGCATAATTTGATTTTCATTCTCGCTTAAATTTGGAGTGTCATTCTTTCGCAAAAAATGAATGTCATTCTCGCTTAAAATTCGTGTGTCTGATATGGATCAAATTTTAAGTTTTCTTTTCGCGCTAATTTTGTGTCAATCACACTCAAAAACTTAGTTTCATTCTACCGCATAATTTGATTTTCATTCTCGCTTAAAATTGGAGTGTTGCTCTCCCGCATAATTTGATTTTCATTCTAGCTTAAAATTGGAGTGTAGTTCTCGCACAAAAAAGAATGTCATTCTTGTTCAAAATTCGTGTATCCTAATCGCTTACTTGTAAGTTTTCTTCTCGCGTTAACTTTTGTGTTAATCACACTCAGAAATTTAGTTTCATTCTCTCGCATAATTTGATTTTCATTCTCTCTTAAAATTGGAGTGTTGTTCTCCCGCATTATTTGATTTTCATTCTGGCTTAAAATTGGAGTGTCGTTCTCGAGAAAAAATTGTGTCATTCTCGTTCAAAATTCGTGTGCCCTAGTCGCTAAAATTGTATGTATTGTACTCGCTTTATATTTTGTGTCAATCACACTCATTAACTTAGTTTCGTTCTTCCGCAGATTTTGATTTTCATTCTCGCCTAAACTTGAAGTGTAGTTCTCGCGTAAAAAATTTGTGTTAATCTCGTTCAAAATCCGTGTACCCTAATCGCTCCAATTATATGTATTGTTCTCTCGCCAAATTTTGTGTCATTCTTGTTCAAAATCCGTGAGCTCTTATCGCTCAAATTGTAAGTTTCTTATCGCGCTAAATTTTGTGTCAATCACATTCAAAAACTGAGTTTCGTTTTCTCGAACAATTTTATTTAAATTAATGTCATTCTCATTTAAAATTTGTGGGCCCTAATCGCTTAAATTGTAAGTTTTCTTCTCGCGCTAAATTTTGTGTCAATCACATTCAAAAACTGAGTTTCGTTTTCTCGAACAATTTTATTTAAATTAATGTCATTCTCATTTAAAATTTGTGGGCCCTAATCGCTTAAATTGTAAGTTTTCTTCTCGCGCTAACTTTTGTGTCAATCACACTTAAAAACTTAGTTTCGTTCTTCCGCATAATTTGATTTTCATTCTCTCTTAAATTTGGTGTGTCATTCTCTCGCAAAAAATTAGTTTCGTTTTCCCGTATATTTTGATTTTCTTTCTCGCTTAAAATTGGAATGTAGTTCTCTGATCCTTAACACTCCTCGTATACTCCCAAACTTAACATTCTGTCGACTTCTTCTTCTAACGCTGCTTTCAAGCATGAATGTTATGTTTTTCGGGATTGGCGCCTGCTACTATTTGGATCATTTGGATCCACACGCAGAAGGAACTTGGATCCCGGGAGTACTATTGAACCGCGTAGCCGGTGTTGGACATAATTGAGGGTTAAAACCCCTAAGCGGGGCCGAAGGCCCCCACACGCAGAAGGAACTTGGATCCCTGGAGTACTACTGGACCACGTAGTCGGTGTTGGATATACTTGAGGGTTAAAACCCCTAAGTGCGGCCACGAATCACGTAACAACAGTACTCCCCCCAATGAAGGAGTAGATTATAACTAGATATAAGATTTGATACAATTATTGTTAGTCTCTAGAAGAGAAGATCCAATAAAAAAAGAACTATATTAAAAAAAAAAAAAAATTTTCGCTTAAAACCTACCCTAATCGCTCAAATTGTAAGTTTTCTTTTCGCGCTAAATTTTGTGTCAATCACACTATAAAAATCATTCTCTCTCTTCATTCTCTCGCATAATTTGATTTTCATTCTCGCTTAAAATTGGAGTTTTGTTTTCCCGCATTATTTGATTTTCATTCTAGCTTAAAATTTGAGTGTCGTTCTCGCGCAAAAAATTAATGTCATTCTCGTTCAAAATCCGTGTGCTAATCGCTAAAATTGTATGTATTGTTCACGCGCTAAATTTTGTGTCAATCACACTCAAAAACTTAGTTTCGTTCTTCCGCATAATTTGATTTTCATTCTAGCTTGAAAATGGAGTGTCGTTCTCGAGCAAAAAATTGTGTCATTCTCGTTCAAAATCCGTGTGCACTCGCTTTAAATTTTGTGTCAATCACACTCGTAAACTTCGTTTCATTCTCTCGCATAATTTGATTTTCATTCTCGCTTAAAATTGGAGTGTTGCTCTCCCGCATAATTTGATTTTCATTCTAGCTTAAAATTGGAGTGTAGTTCTCGCACAAAAAATAATGTCATTCTTGATCAAAATTCGTGTATCCTAATCGCTTACTTGTAAGTTTTCTTCTCGCGTTAACTTTTGTGTCAATCACACTCAGAAATTTAGTTTCATTCTGTCGCATAATTTGATTTTCATTCTCTCTTAAAATTGGAGTGTTGTTCTCCCGCATAATTTGATTTTCATTCTAGCTTAAAATTGGAGTGTAGTTCTCGCACAAAAAATAATGTCATTCTTGTTCAAAATTCGTGTATCCTAATCGCTTACTTGTAAGTTTTCTTCTCGCGTTAACTTTTGTGTCAATCACACTCAGAAATTTAGTTTCATTCTCTCGCATAATTTGATTTTCATTCTCTCTTAAAATTGGAGGGTTGTTCTCCCGCATTATTTGATTTTCATTCTGGCTTAAAATTGGAGTGTCGTTCTCGAGAAAAAATTGTGTCATTCTCGTTCAAAATCCGTGTGCCCTAGTCGCTAAAATTGTATGTATTGTACTCGCTTTATATTTTGTGTCAATCACACTCATAAACTTAGTTTCGTTCTTCCGCAGATTTTGATTTTCATTCTCGCCTAAACTTGAAGTGTAGTTATCGCGTAAAAAATTTGTTTTAATCTCGTTCAAAATCCGTGTACCCTAATCGCTCCAATTATATGTATTGTTCTCTCGCCAAATTTTGTGTCATTCTTGTTCAAAATCCGTGTGCTCTTATCGCTCAAATTGTAAGTTTTCTTATCGCGCTAAATTTTGTGTCAATCACATTCAAAAACTGAGTTTCGTTTTCTCGAACAATTTTATTTAAATTAATGTCATTCTCATTTATAATTTGTGGGCCCTAATCGCTTAAATTGTAAGTTTTCTTCTCGCGCTAACTTTTGTGTCAATCACACTTAAAAACTTAGTTTCGTTCTTCCGCATAATTTGATTTTCATTCTCTCTTAAATTTGGTGTGTCATTCTCTCGCAAAAAATTAGTTTCGTTTTCCCGTATATTTTGATTTTCTTTCTCGCTTAAAATTGGAATGTAGTTCTCTGATCCTTAACACTCCTCGTATACTCCCAAACTTAACATTCTGTCGACTTCTTCTTCTAACGCTGCTTTCAAGCATGAATGTTATGTTTTTCGGGATTGGCGCCTGCTACTATTTGGATCATTTGGATCCACACGCAGAAGGAACTTGGATCCCGGGAGTACTATTGAACCGCGTAGCCGGTGTTGGACATAATTGAGGGTTAAAACCCCTAAGCGGGGCCGAAGGCCCCCACACGCAGAAGGAACTTGGATCCCTGGAGTACTACTGGACCACGTAGTCGGTGTTGGATATACTTGAGGGTTAAAACCCCTAAGTGCGGCCACGAATCACGTAACAACAGTACTCCCCCCAATGAAGGAGTAGATTATAACTAGATATAAGATTTGATACAATTATTGTTAGTCTCTAGAAGAGAAGATCCAATAAAAAAAGAACTATATTAAAAAAAAAAAAAAATTTTCGCTTAAAACCTACCCTAATCGCTCAAATTGTAAGTTTTCTTTTCGCGCTAAATTTTGTGTCAATCACACTATAAAAATCATTCTCTCTCTTCATTCTCTCGCATAATTTGATTTTCATTCTCGCTTAAAATTGGAGTTTTGTTTTCCCGCATTATTTGATTTTCATTCTAGCTTAAAATTTGAGTGTCGTTCTCGCGCAAAAAATTAATGTCATTCTCGTTCAAAATCCGTGTGCTAATCGCTAAAATTGTATGTATTGTTCACGCGCTAAATTTTGTGTCAATCACACTCAAAAACTAAGTTTCGTTCTTCCGCATAATTTGATTTTCATTCTAGCTTGAAAATGGAGTGTCGTTCTCGAGCAAAAAATTGTGTCATTCTCGTTCAAAATCCGTGTGCACTCGCTTTAAATTTTGTGTCAATCACACTCATAAACTTCGTTTCATTCTCTCGCATAATTTGATTTTCATTCTCGCTTAAAATTGGAGTGTTGCTCTCCCGCATAATTTGATTTTCATTCTAGCTTAAAATTGGAGTGTAGTTCTCGCACAAAAAATAATGTCATTCTTGATCAAAATTCGTGTATCCTAATCGCTTACTTGTAAGTTTTCTTCTCGCGTTAACTTTTGTGTCAATCACACTCAGAAATTTAGTTTCATTCTGTCGCATAATTTGATTTTCATTCTCTCTTAAAATTGGAGTGTTGTTCTCCCGCATAATTTGATTTTCATTCTAGCTTAAAATTGGAGTGTAGTTCTCGCACAAAAAATAATGTCATTCTTGTTCAAAATTCGTGTATCCTAATCGCTTACTTGTAAGTTTTCTTCTCGCGTTAACTTTTGTGTCAATCACACTCAGAAATTTAGTTTCATTCTCTCGCATAATTTGATTTTCATTCTCTCTTAAAATTGGAGGGTTGTTCTCCCGCATTATTTGATTTTCATTCTGGCTTAAAATTGGAGTGTCGTTCTCGAGAAAAAATTGTGTCATTCTCGTTCAAAATCCGTGTGCCCTAGTCGCTAAAATTGTATGTATTGTACTCGCTTTATATTTTGTGTCAATCACACTCATAAACTTAGTTTCGTTCTTCCGCAGATTTTGATTTTCATTCTCGCCTAAACTTGAAGTGTAGTTATCGCGTAAAAAATTTGTTTTAATCTCGTTCAAAATCCGTGTACCCTAATCGCTCCAATTATATGTATTGTTCTCTCGCCAAATTTTGTGTCATTCTTGTTCAAAATCCGTGTGCTCTTATCGCTCAAATTGTAAGTTTTCTTATCGCGCTAAATTTTGTGTCAATCACATTCAAAAACTGAGTTTCGTTTTCTCGAACAATTTTATTTAAATTAATGTCATTCTCATTTAAAATTTGTGGGCCCTAATCGCTTAAATTGTAAGTTTTCTTCTCGCGCTAACTTTTGTGTCAATCACACTTAAAAACTTAGTTTCGTTCTTCCGCATAATTTGATTTTCATTCTCTCTTAAATTTGGTGTGTCATTCTCTCGCAAAAAATTAGTTTCGTTTTCCCGTATATTTTGATTTTCTTTCTCGCTTAAAATTGGAATGTAGTTCTCTGATCCTTAACACTCCTCGTATACTCCCAAACTTAACATTCTGTCGACTTCTTCTTCTAACGCTGCTTTCAAGCATGAATGTTATGTTTTTCGGGATTGGCGCCTGCTACTATTTGGATCATTTGGATCCACACGCAGAAGGAACTTGGATCCCGGGAGTACTATTGGACCGCGTAGCCGGTGTTGGACATAATTGAGGGTTAAAACCCCTAAGCGGGGACGAAGGCCCCCACACGCAGAAGGAACTTGGATCCCTGGAGTACTACTGGACCACGTAGTCGGTGTTGGATATACTTGAGGGTTAAAACCCCTAAGTGCGGCCACGAATCACGTAACAACAGTACTCCCCCCAATGAAGGAGTAGATTATAACTAGATATAAGATTTGATACAATTATTGTTAGTCTCTAGAAGAGAAGATCCAATAAATAAAGAACTATATTAAAAAAAAAAAATTTTCGCTTAAAACCTACCCTAATCGCTCAAATTGTAAGTTTTCTTTTCGCGCTAAATTTTGTGTCAATCACACTATAAAAATCATTCTCTCTCTTCATTCTCTCGCATAATTTGATTTTCATTCTCGCTTAAAATTGGAGTTTTGTTTTCCCGCATTATTTGTTTTTCATTCTAGCTCAAAATTTGAGTGTCGTTCTCGCGCAAAAAATTAATGTCATTCTCGTTCAAAATCCGTGTGCTAATCGCTAAAATTGTATGTATTGTTCACGCGCTAAATTTTGTGTCAATCACACTCAAAAACTTAGTTTCGTTCTTCCGCATAATTTGATTTTCATTCTAGCTTGAAAATGGAGTGTCGTTCTCGAGCAAAAAATTGTGTCATTCTCGTTCAAAATCCGTGTGCACTCGCTTTAAATTTTGTGTCAATCACACTCAAAAACTTAGTTTCATTCTCTCGCATAATTTGATTTTCATTCTCGCTTAAAATTGGAGTGTTGTTCTCCCGCATTATTTGATTTTCATTCTATCTTAAAATTTGAGTGAAGTTCTCGCACAAAAAATAATGTCATTCTCGTTCAAAATTCGTGTGTCCTAATCACTTAAGTGTAAGTTGTCTTCTCGCGCTAACTTTTGTATCAATCACACTCAGAAATTTAGTTTCATTCTCTCGCATAATTTGATTTTCATTCTCGCTTAAAATTGGAGTGTTGTTCTCCCGCATTATTTGATTTTCATTCTAGCTTAAAATTGGAGTGTAGTTCTCGCACAAAAAATAATGTCATTCTCGTTCAAAATTCGTGTATCCTAATCGCTTAATTGTATGTATTGTTCTCGCGCTAAATTTTGTGTCAATCACACTCAGAAATTTAGTTTCGTTCTTCCGCATAATTTGATTTTCATTCTAGCTTGAAAATGGAGTGTCGTTCTAGAGCAAAAAATTGTGTCATTCTCGTTCAAAATCCGTGTGCCCTAATCGCTAAAATTGTATGTATTGTACTCGCTTAAAATTTGTCAATCACATTCAAAAATTTAGTTTCATTCTCTCGCATAATTTGATTTTCATTCTCGCTTAAAATTGGAGTGTTGTTCTCCCGCATTATTTGATTTTCATTCTAGCTTAAAATTGGAGTGTCGTTCTCGAGCAAAAAATTGTGTCATTCTCGTTCAAAATCCGTGTGCCCTAATCGCTAAAATTGTATGTATTGTACTCGCTTTATATTTTGTGTCAATCACACTCATAAACTTAATTTCGTTCTTCCGCATAATTTGATTTTCATTCTCGCTTAAATTTAAAATTTTGTGTCGTTCGTTTGTGTCGTCGTTTGGAGTGTCGTTCTCGAGCAAAAAATTGTGTCATTCTCGTTCAAAATCCGTGTGCCCTAATCGCTAAAATTGTATGTATTGTACTCGCTTAAAATTTGTCAATCACATTCAAAAATTTAGTTTCATTCTCTCGCATAATTTGATTTTCATTCTCGCTTAAAATTGGAGTGTTGTTCTCCCGCATTATTTGATTTTCATTCTAGCTTAAAATTGGAGTGTCGTTCTCGAGCAAAAAATTGTGTCATTCTCGTTCAAAATCCGTGTGCCCTAATCGCTAAAATTGTATGTATTGTACTCGCTTTATATTTTGTGTCAATCACACTCATAAACTTAATTTCGTTCTTCCGCATAATTTGATTTTCATTCTCGCTTAAATTTAAAATTTTGTTCCCTTTCGCAGAGTATCAGTAATAAATTTGGAGTGTCATTCTTTCGCAAAAAATGAATGTCATTCTCGCTTAAAATTCGTGTGTCCGATCACATTTTCAGTTTTTTAAATTTTTAAATTTTAAATTTTAAGTTTTCTTTTCGCGCTAATTTTGTGTCAATCACACTCAAAAACTTAGTTTCATTCTACCGCATAATTTGATTTTCATTCTCGCTTAAAATTGGAGTGTTGTTCTCCCGCATTATTTGATTTTCATTCTAGCTTAAAATTGGAGTGTAGTTCTCGCACAAAAAATAATGTCATTCTCGTTCAAAATTCGTGTATCCTAATCGCTTAATTGTATGTATTGTTCTCGCGCTAAATTTTGTGTCAATCACACTCATAAACTTAATTTCGTTCTTCCGCATAATTTGATTTTCATTCTCGCTTAAAATTGGAGTGTTGTTCTCCCGCATTATTTGATTTTCATTCTGGCTTAAAATTGGAGTGTCGTTCTCCCGCATTATTTGATTTTCATTCTGGCTTAAAATTGGAGTGTCGTTCTCGAGAAAAAATTGTGTCATTCTCGTTCAAAATTTGTGTGCCCTAATCGCTAAAATTGTATGTATTTTACTCGCTTTAAATTTTGTGTCAATCACACTCATAAACTTAGTTTCGTTCTTCCGCATAATTTGATTTTCATTCTCGCTTAAATTTGAAGTGTAGTTCTCGCACAAAAAATAATGTCATTCTCGTTCAAAATTCGTGTGCCCTAGCCGCTAAAATTGTATGTATTGTACTCTCCTTATATTTTGTGTCAATCACACTCATAAACTTAGTTTCGTTCTTCCGCATAATTTGATTTTCATTCTCGCTTAAATTTGGAGTGTCATTCTTTCGCAAAAAATGAATGTCGTTCTCGCTTAAAATTCGTGTGTCCGATAAGGATCAAATTGTAAGTTTTCTTTTCGCGCTAATTTTGTGTCAATCACACTCAAAAACTTAGTTTCATTCTACCGCATAATTTGATTTTCATTCTCGCTTAAAATTGGAGTGTTGTTTTCCCGCATTATTTGATTTTCATTCTAGCTTAAAATTGGAGTGTCGTTCTCGCGCAAAAAATTAATGTCATTCTCGTTTAAAAATTGTGGGCCCTAATCGCTCAAATTGTAAGTTTTCTTCTCGCGCTAACTTTTGTGTCAATCACACTCAAAAACTTAGTTTTGTTCTTCGGCATAATTTGATTTTCTTTCTCGCTTAATACCAAAAATAATCGAATCATAACGAACAATACGCTCGAGTGTTTTTCAAATAAGCGGCAGGCTTTGCCTCTTGCTCTGTCTTGAAATCGTTCTCGAGCAAAAAGTTGTGTCATTCTCGTTCAAAATCTGTGTGCCCTAATCGCTTACTTGTAAGTTTTCTTCTCGCGTTAACTTTTGTGTCAATCTCACTCAGAAATTTAGTTTCATTCTCTCGCATAATTTGATTTTCATTATCGCTTAAAATTGGAGTGTTGTTTTCCCGCATTATTTGATGTTCCTTCTAGCTTAAAATTGGAGTGTCGTTCTCGCGCAAAAAATTAATGTCAATCTCTTTTAAAATTTGTGGGTCCTAATCGCTTAATTGTAAGTTTTCTTCTCGCGCTCACTTTTGTGTCAATCACACTCAGAAATTTAGTTTCATTCTCTCGCATAATTTGATTTTCTTTCTCGCTTAAAATTGAAGTGTTGTTCTCCCGCATTATTTGATTTGCATTCTAAAATTGGAGTGTCGTTCTCGAGCAAAAAATTGTGTCATTCTCGTTCAAAATCTGTGTGCCCTAATCGCTTACTTGTAAGTTTTCTTCTCGCGCTCACTTTTGTGTCAATCACACTCAGAAATTTAGTTTCATTCTCTCTCGCATAATTTGATTTTCATTCTCGCTTAAAATTGGAGTGTTGTTCTCCCGCATTATTTGATTTTCATTCTAAAATTGGAGTGTCGTTCTCGAGCAAAAAATTGTGTCATTCTCGTTCAAAATCTGTGTGCCCTAATCGCTCAAATTGTATGTATTTTACTCGCTTTAACTTTTGTGTCAATCACACTCATAAACTTAGTTTCGTTCTTCCGCATAATTTGATTTTCTTTTTCGCTTAATACCAAAAATAATCGAATCATAACGAACAATACGCTCGAGTGTTTTTCAAACAAGCGGCAGGCTTTGCCTCTTGCTCTGCCTTGAAATCAAAAGTAAACAATAAACAAAATAAACATAAATATGAGTGTCGGACACTCTCCGAAAAAAGTGCACCGTCCTCTGCTAAACGCGGCGAATCCAAATCCGATTCCATCTCACTCAGATGAAAGTGCCGCGCTATTAAGCGCATCGTTGCTAATTGCCGAGAGCGGTGCAGAAGCGCAGCACACGGCATCAGTCTCTCCCGCGCTACTAGCTCGCCGCGAAGTGAGCAAAGCAAACGACGAGAGAGCTCTAACTGCCACTCCCGCAACACTAGCTACTGCATCAGGGAACAACAACAACAACGTGCAGAGAGAGCATGCAGGCTCACAATGCTCCTCTCCCCTCCGGCGCAACTGCATCAAGCAACCCAGTGGGAAATTTATCGAAAAACCTCACTACCCTAGCAGCATCGACGTCAACTGCGAAAACGGTCACCTCGGAAAAAAGTAAGTACAAATCTTTTGTGCAAACAGGAATGGATCGCTACATCCAGGTAAAAAGGAAGTTGAGCCCGGAAAAATGTAATAGTGGTAATATTCCAAAAAAGCCTCAAACCACTAATCCGCTTAGTAATAACCGTTTTTCTATTCTAAGCGACAGCGTCCAGTCCCAACCAGGAACAAGTACTACTGAGAACGTCCTTGGTGTTAAAAGCACTAAATTTCCACCAATCTACCTGCGCGAACGCAGCTCCAATGATTTGGTAAAAAGTCTAACAAGTCTCATAGGTCTCAATACCTTCCATATTGTTCCCATAACCAAAGGAAATATCCACGAGACAAAAATTCAGATTTACTCCGAACCTAACTACCGTGAAGTAGCAAAATTCCTGAACGACCATGGTAAAAACTACTACACATACCAACTCAAAAATAGTAAAGGGCTAGTTGTAGTACTCAAGGGCATAGAAGCTGATGTAGACACGAAAGAAATTGTGGAGGCACTACAAGCAAATGGCTTTAACGCCAAGATAGTAATAAACATCAAAAACAAAACCGCAGGATATCAGTTAAGGAGCCCCACAAACGGAATGGCCCAGTATAATGCACTAATTGCCAAGAATATGGTCACACTAAGTCTTACTGCACCCTACGAACAGTATGTGTAGCTTGTGGCGAACTCCATCATTCTTCAACGTGCACCTCTAATCGAGAAGATACCTCAACGAAAAAGTGCAGCAACTGTGGTGGTAATCACACTGCAAACTATCGAGGATGTCCAGTCTATAAAGACTTGAAAGAAAGACTAGGTCAACGCAAGGATTCCGCTCAAAGCAAGTCGAGAAATACAGCCCCACTTTACACCAATATTAAACCTCCAAGCGCTCCACATACAATAACTCCACACATTTCTTACGCAAGTGCATTAAAATCAGGTTCAGCTCCTACTGATCAATTTACATACCAAAAAGAGTGTGGGCTCGAAACCATGATCCTAGCACTGACACAATGCATGACACAATTCATGACCACCATGCAAAACATGATTCAAGACCTGGTCAAAACCCAAAACCAGGTACTACAAGTCCTCCTGACTAAGAAATGAATAGCATAAAAATTTGTCTGTGGAATGCAAACGGTATCAACCAACACAAAGAAAGGACATTGATGTGATGCTCCTTGTCGAAACTCATCTTACAAACAAACATAACTTTGGAATTCCAGGCTATAGGTTCTACAAAACAGATCATCCTGATGGCAAAGCACATGGAGGAACTGGGATCCTCATCAGAACTCGTATGAAACACTACTCCCTAGAGCCATATGCAAAGAACTTCCTTCAAGCTACCTCCTTATGCTTGCAAAGCAACAACAAAAACCTAACACTCTCCGCAGTGTACTGTCCGCCACGCTTTACAATTCCTGAAAAGCAATTCCAAGACTTCTTCGATACTCGAGGAGGCAGATTCCTAGCTGCCGGCGATTATAACGCCAAACACACGCACTGGGGCTCTCGCCTTATTAATCCAAAAGGCAGGCAACTGTACAACACAATCATCAATTTCCGCAACAAGCTAAACTTTGTCTCTCCAAGACAACCCACCTACTGGCCAACAGACCCTAGAAAAGTTCCTGATCTAATTGACTTCGCTATTACCAGGCACATAGACAGCAACATGATATTAGCTGAAACATGTCTCGAATTATCATCTGAACACTCACCCGTAATACTTACTTGAACATCCAAAACAAATTGAACATCCATTCAGACTGACTTCTCTGCGAACTAACTGGCTGAAGTACAAAAAATACATAAGTAGTCACATCCACACGAATCCAGAGCTGGAGTGTGAGGAGGATATAGATGACTTTGTCTATATTTTCAATGAAATGGTTACCTCAGCAGCGGAATTATCAACCCCTATTGCTGGTAAAGTCTCAAAAAAAATGAAAATTGTAACCAACAGTTATATTGAAAGACTGGTTATAAATAAACGCCGCCTTAGAATAGAATGGCAGGCCTGCAGATCCCCGGCGTCGAAAGAACGACTCTACGATGCAATAAGGAAACTAAGGGAGGTCCTTAGGCTGCAGCAGGAAAGTGAGCAACACAAATATATAGAAAAACTAACTCCTAATGGTTCCAATAAACGCTCTCTATGGGGAGCAAATAAATCCATAAAGACACCAGTAGAAGGTGAATCTCCAATTAGAGATAATCGTGGTAACTGGGCACGCAGCGAAGGGGAGAAGGCCAATGCATTCGCTCGTCATCTAAGTTCGGTATTTAAACCAAATCCTCCTACTAATGGATTCCAAATCCCTTACCTTAATTGCATCTCTCAAGAAGGTATGACTCCTATCACTAGCACTGAGATCGAAATCAAAACCGTTATACAAACGCAGCTGAATCCCAAAAAAGCCCCTGGCTACGATCACATAACCCCCAAAATGCTAACTGAACTTCCTAATTCTGCAATAACTTTTATTACTAGCTTATTCAACGCTATCTTTCGAACTGGCCACTTTCCAACACCATGGAAGAAATCTTTAATAATCCAGGAAAGGATAAGACACTATCATCCTCCTACAGACCTATAAGCTTGCTTCCGTGCTTGTCGAAACTATTTGAAAAGCTGCTACTGTCAAAGCTTTCCAATTCGGTTTTCGTGAAAAACACGGTACAATAGAACAAGTAAACCGCATAACCAATGAAATAAGAAATGCATTTGAAGCCCGAAAATACTGCTCCGCTGTCGATGTAGCTCAAGCTTTTGACAGAGTGTGGCACGAAGGTCTTATGTACAAAATAAGATGCTTACTTCCAGAAAACTACCATCATATCTTAAAATCGTATCTCTCACATAGAATGTTCCGGGTGAAATATAAGGAATATATAACAAATGACTTCGAAATAAACGCGGGAGTTCCACAGGGAAGCGTACTTGGTCCAATCCTGTACATTATATTCACGTCAGAGTTACCAACAAATAGTAAGCTAGTCACATCAACATTTGCTGATGAAACAGCAATACTAAGCACCGACAAGTGTCCCACAAAAGCGTCAACTGAACATGTCATTCTCGCTTAAAATTCGTGTGTCCGATATGGATCAAATTTTAAGTTTTCTTTTCGCGCTAATTTTGTGTCAATCACACTCAAAAACTTAGTTTCATTCTACCGCATAATTTGATTTTCATTCTCGTTTAAAATTGGAGTGTTGTTCTCCCGCATAATTTGATTTTCATTCTAGCTTAAAATTGGAGTGTAGTTCTCGCACAAAAAATAATGTCATTCTTGTTCAAAATTCGTGTATCCTAATTGCTTACTTGTAAGTTTTCTTCTCGCGTAAACTTTTGTGTCAATCACACTCAGAAATTTAGTTTCATTCTCTCGCATAATTTGATTTTCATTCTCGCTTAAAATTGGAGTGTTGTTCTCCCGCATTATTTGATTTTCATTCTGGCTTAAAATTGGAGTGTCGTTCTCGAGAAAAAATTGTGTCATTCTCGTTCAAAATCCGTGTGCCTGCCCTAGTCGCTAAAATTGTATGTATTGTACTCTCTTTATATTTTGTGTCAATCACACTCATAAACTTAGTTTCGTTCTTCCGCATAATTTGATTTTCATTCTCGCTTAAATTTGGAGTGTCATTCTTTCGCAAAAAATGAATGTCGTTCTCGCTTAAAATTCGTGTGTCCGATAAGGATCAAATTGTAAGTTTTCTTTTCGCGCTAATTTTGTGTCAATCACTTTCAAAAACTTAGTATCATTCTACCGCATAATTTGATTTTCATTCTAGCTTAAAATTGGAGTGTTGTTCTTCCGCATAATTTGATTTTCATTCTCGCTTAAAATTGGAGTGTTGTTTTCCCGCATTATTTGATTTTCATTCTAGCTTAAAATTGGAGTGTCGTTCTCGCGCAAAAAATTAATGTCATTCTCGTTTAAAAATTGTGGGCCCTAATCGCTCAAATTGTAAGTTTTCTTCTCGCGC
Source organism: Coelopa frigida (assembly GCA_017309665.1). Lineage (NCBI taxonomy): Eukaryota > Metazoa > Arthropoda > Insecta > Diptera > Coelopidae > Coelopa > Coelopa frigida. Next base: position 31,166 of record JAFDUT010000076.1, on the reverse strand, counting down.
TAACTTTTGTGTCAATCACACTCAAAAACTTAGTTTCGTTCTTCCGCATAATTTGATATTCATTCTAGCTTAAAATTGAGTGAAGTTCTCCCGCAGATTTTGATTTTCATTCTCGCCTAAACTTGAAGTGTAGATCTCGCGTAAAAAATTTGTGTTAATCTCGTTCAAAATCCGTGTACCCTAATCGCTCCAATTATATGTATTGTTCTCTCGCCAAATTTTGTGTCATTCTTGTTCAAAATCCGTGTGCTCTTATCGCTCAAATTGTAAGTTTTCTTATCGCGCTAAATTTTGTGTCAATCACATTCAAAAACTGAGTTTCGTTTTCTCGAACAATTTTATTTAAATTAATGTCATTCTCATTTAAAATTTGTGGGCCCTAATCGCTTAAATTGTAAGTTTTCTTCTCGCGCTAACTTTTGTGTCAATCACACTTAAAAACTTAGTTTCGTTCTTCCGCATAATTTGATTTTCATTCTCTCTTAAATTTGGTGTGTCATTCTCTCGCAAAAAATTAGTTTCGTTTTCCCGTATATTTTGATTTTCTTTCTCGCTTAAAATTGGAATGTAGTTCTCTGATCCTTAACACTCCCAAACTTAACATTCTGCGACTTCTTCTTCTAACGCTGCTTTCAAGCATGAATGTTATGTTTTTCGGGATTGGCGCCTGCTACTATTTGGATCATTTGGATCCACACGCAGAAGGAACTTGGATCCCGGGAGTACTATTGGACCGCGTAGCCGGTGTTGGACATAATTGAGGGTTAAAACCCCTAAGCGGGGCCGAAGGCCCCCACACGCAGAAGGAACTTGGATCCCTGGAGTACTATTGGACCGCGTAGTCGGTGTTGGATATACTTGAGGGTTAAAACCCCTAAGTGCGGCCGAAGGCCCCCACACGCAGAAGGAACTTGGATCCCGGAAATACTATTGGACCGCGTAGCCGGTGTTGGACATAAGGTAATTGAATCAGCTTTCAGAAAATATATATAAAAGATATGATCACGTAAACAAAATTTTTAAAAATTATTTAATCTAAAAAATATTTACATTTTTTGTTTTTATACCCTACACCCTGTGGGTAAGGGTATATTCATTTTGTCCTTCCGTTTGTAACGCATTAAAGGAGAGGTCTTAGGTATGGAAAAGTATATATATTCTTGATCAGCGTCACCTCCTGAATCGATTTAGCTATGTCCGTCTGTCTGTCTGTCTGTCTGTGTGTCTGTGTGTCTGTCTGTGGAAATAGATTTTGTGAAGAAACGGTAAGAGATACTGACTTGAAATTTTGGATTTAATATTTCTAGCTACTTGTATGTAAAAATGGGCGTAATCGGTCAACGGACACGCCCACCTCCCATATAAAGCTAAAGGTTTATATAGGATATCTGGTGAACTATGGTATATATCGAGATGAAATTTCGTGTGTGATCATGTTCCACTGATACGAGTTTAAAAGACAAAAATGGAAAACATCGCCCATCGGACACGCCCACCTCCCATATAAAGCTAAAGGTTTATATAGGATATCTGGTGAACTATGGTATATATCGAGATGAAATTTCGTGTGTGATCATGTTCCACTGATACGAGTTTAAAAGACAAAAATGGAAAACATCGCCCATCGGACACGCCCACCTCCCATATAAAGCAAAAGGTTTATATGGGATATCTGGTGAACTATGGTATATATCGAGAAGAAATTTTGTATGTGATCATGTTCCACTGATACGAGTTTAAAATACAAAAATGGAAAACATCGCCCATCGGACACGCCCACCTCCCATATAAAGCTAAAGGTTTATATAGGATATCTGGTGAACTATGGTATATATCGAGATGAAATTTCGTGTGTGATCATGTTCCACTGATACGAGTTTAAAAGACAAAAATGGAAAACATCGCCCATCGGACACGCCCACCTCCCATATAAAGCAAAAGGTTTATATGGGATATCTGGTGAACTATGGTATATATCGAGATGAAATTTTGTATGTGATCATGTTCCACTGATACGAGTTTTAAACGAGAATGACATTTTTTTTTGCGTGATAACTAAACTCCAATTTTAAGTGAGAATGAAAATCAAAATATGCGGGAAAACGAAACTCAGTTTTTGAACGTGATTGACACAAAATTAAGCGTGATAAGAAAACAAAACATTTGAGCGATAAGAGCACTCGAATTTTGAGCGCGAGAACAATACATATAATTTCAGCGATTTGGGTACTCGGATTTTGAACGAGATTGACACTAATTTTTTGCGCGAGAATTACACATCAATTTTAAGCGAGAACGAAAATCAGAATAAGCTGGAAAACGAAACTAAGTTTTTGAGTGTGATTGACACAAAATTTAGCGCGAGAACAATACATACAATTTGAGCGATTAGGGCACACGGATCTTGAACGAGAATGACACAATTTTTTGGTCGAGAACGATACTCCAATTTTAAGCTAGAATGAAAATCAAATTATGCGGAAGAACGAAACTAAGTTTTTGAGTGTGATTGACACAAAAGTTAGCGCGAGAAGAAAATTTACAATTTGAGCGATTAGGAGACATAAATTTTAAACGAGGCTCCAACGGGCGAGTCTTCCATATAGGTCTTTGAGTGACATTAACCACTTCAGTGAGGCGCGGTCCGTTATGACTATAAACGGCATACCTTCGACATAAGGTCTGAATTTTTGTATCGCAGCCACGGCTGCTAAACATTTCTTTTCTGTGACTGTATAGTTGACTTGAGCGGAATTTAACTTTTGCGAGAAAAATCCTATTGGTCGTTCTTCATCTTCAGCGTCTTTTTGAAACAGCACCGCTCCAATACCTCGATTCAATGCGTCGCACAGGATATAAAAATGTTTTGTAAAATCTGCATTGATGAGTACTGGTGCTGTTTTCAGCACCGCCTTGAGCTTGACAAATGACTCTAGTACTTCTGTCGTGATTTTAAATTTTGTTCCCTTTCGCAGAGTATCAGTAATAAATTTGGAGTGTCATTCTTTCGCAAAAAATGAATGTCATTCTCGCTTAAAATTCGTGTGTCCGATATGGATCAAATTTTAAGTTTTCTTTTCGCGCTAATTTTGTGTCAATCACACTCAAAAACTTAGTTTCATTCTACCGCATAATTTGATTTTCATTCTCGCTTAAAATTGGAGTGTTGTTCTCCCGCATAATTTGATTTTCATTCTAGCTTAAAATTGGAGTGTAGTTCTCGCACAAAAAATAATGTCATTCTTGTTCAAAATTCGTGTATCCTAATCGCTTACTTCTAAGTTTTCTTCTCGCGTTAACTTTTGTGTCAATCACACTCAGAAATTTAGTTTCATTCTCTCGCATAATTTGATTTTCATTCTCGCTTAAAATTGGAGTGTTGTTCTCCCGCATTATTTGATTTTCATTCTGGCTTAAAATTGGAGTGTCGTTCTCGAGAAAAAATTGTGTCATTCTCGTTCAAAATCCGTGTGCCCTAGTCGCTAAAATTGTATGTATTGTACTCGCTTTATATTTTGTGTCAATCACACTCATAAACTTAGTTTCGTTCTTCCGCATAATTTGATTTTCATTCTCGCTTAAAATTGGAGTGTTGTTCTTCCGCATAATTTGATTTTCATTCTCGCTTAAAATTGGAGTGTTGTTTTCCCGCATTATTTGATTTTCATTCTAGCTTAAAATTGGAGTGTCGATCTCGCGCAAAAAATTAATGTCATTCTCGTTTAAAAATTGTGGGCCCTAATCGCTCAAGTTGTAAGTTTTCTTCTCGCGTTAACTTTTGTGTCAATCACACTCAAAAACTTAGTTTCGTTCTTCCGCATAATTTGATATTCATTCTAGCTTAAAATTGAGTGAAGTTCTCCCGCAGATTTTGATTTTCATTCTCGCCTAAACTTGAAGTGTAGTTCTCGCGTAAAAAATTTGTGTTAATCTCGTTCAAAATCCGTGTACCCTAATCGCTCCAATTATATGTATTGTTCTCTCGCCAAATTTTGTGTCATTCTTGTTCAAAATCCGTGTGCTCTTATCGCTCAAATTGTAAGTTTTCTTATCGCGCTAAATTTTGTGTCAATCACATTCAAAAACTGAGTTTCGTTTTCTCGAACAATTTTATTTAAATTAATGTCATTCTCATTTAAAATTTGTGGGCCCTAATCGCTTAAATTGTAAGTTTTCTTCTCGCGCTAACTTTTGTGTCAATCACACTTAAAAACTTAGTTTCGTTCTTCCGCATAATTTGATTTTCATTCTCTCTTAAATTTGGTGTGTCATTCTCTCGCAAAAAATTAGTTTCGTTTTCCCGTATATTTTGATTTTCTTTCTCGCTTAAAATTGGAATGTAGTTCTCTGATCCTTAACACTCCTCGTTTACTCCCAAACTTAACATTCTGTCGACTTCTTCTTCTAACGCTGCTTTCAAGCATGAATGTTATGTTTTTCGGGATTGGCGCCTGCTACTATTTGGATCCACACGCAGAAGGAACTTGGATCCCGGGAGTACTATTGGACCGCGTAGCCGGTGTTGGACATAATTGAGGGTTAAAACCCCTAAGCGGGGCCGAAGGCCCCCACACGCAGAAGGAACTTGGATCCCTGGAGTACTATTGGACCGCGTAGTCGGTGTTGGATATACTTGAGGGTTAAAACCCCTAAGTGCGGCCGAAGGCCCCCACACGCAGAAGGAACTTGGATCCCGGAATTACTATTGGACCGCGTAGCCGGTGTTGGACATATGGTAATTGAATCAGCTTTCAGAAAATATATATAAAAGATATGATCACGTAAAAAAAAATTTTTGAAAATTGTGTAATCTAAAAAATATTTACTTTTTTTGTTTTTTATTATTATTTTTATTACTATTAACTTTTTCTAAAAAATAAAAATTTTTTACCTTTAATTTTTAATTACCTTTAATATTGTATTGCCCGATCGGAAAGTAATTGGTGGCTATTTTAAATCATTAATTTGAACTTTTACCTCACCTTATGGCCAAACCAAATACGTCCGCCGCCTTATTTTGTTGTTGTAATTTTATTTCGGTACTTTTTGGAAAAAAACAATTTTTTTTTACGTGGGTGTAAAATTGTTCCGTTTTGACTGTGATTGATACAAAATTTAGCGCGAGAACTATACATAAAATTTGAGCTATGAGGACACACGAATTTTAAATGAGACTGACAATATTTTTTTGCGCGAGAACTACACTCGAGAGACATTATACGGAAAACGAAACTAAGTTTTGACTCTGACACAAAATTTAGCGCGAGAAGAAAACTTATAATTTGAGCGATTAGGACACACGAATTTTAAACGAGAATGACATTTTTTTTTGCGTGATAACTAAACTCCAATTTTAAGTGAGAATGAAAATCAAAATATGCGGGAAAACGAAACTAAGTTTTTGAGTGTGATTGAAACAAAATTTAGCGCAAGAAAACAACTTACAATTTGAGTGATAAGGGCACACGAACATTGAACAAGATTGACACTAATTTTTTACTCGTAACGACACTCCAATTTTAAGCGAGAATGAAAATTAAAAATTTCCGGAAAACGAAACTCAGTTTTTGAACGTGATTGACACAAAATTAAGCGTGATAAGAAAACAAAACATTTGAGCGATAAGAGCACTCGAATTTTGAGCGCGAGAACAATACATATAATTTCAGCGATTTGGGTACTCGGATTTTGAACGAGATTGACACTAATTTTTTGCGCGAGAATTACACATCAATTTTAAGCGAGAACGAAAATCAGAATATGCTGGAAAACGAAACTAAGTTTTTGAGTGTGATTGACACAAAATTTAGCGCGAGAACAATACATACAATTTGAGCGATTAGGGCACACGGATCTTGAACGAGAATGACACAATTTTTTGGTCGAGAACGATACTCCAATTTTAAGCTAGAATGAAAATCAAATTATGCGGAAGAACGAAACTAAGTTTTTGAGTGTGATTGACACAAAAGTTAGCGCGAGAAGAAAATTTACAATTTGAGCGATTAGGAGACATAAATTTTAAACGAGGCTCCAACGGGCGAGTCTTCCATATAGGTCTTTGAGTGACATTAACCACTTCAGTGATGCGCGGTCCGTTATGACTATAAACGGCATACCTTCGACATAAGGTCTGAATTTTTGTATCGCAGCCACGGCTGCTAAACATTTCTTTTCTGTGACTGTATAGTTGACTTGAGCGGAATTTAACTTTTGCGAGAAAAATCCTATTGGTCGTTCTTCATCTTCAGCGTCTTTTTGAAACAGCACCGCTCCAATACCTCGATTCAATGCGTCGCACAGGATGTAAAAAAGTTTTGTAAAATCTGCATTAATGAGTACTGGTGCTGTTTTCAGCACCGCCTTGAGCTTGACAAATGACTCTAGTACTTCTGTCGTGATTTTAAATTTTGTTCCCTTTCGCAGAGTATCAGTAATAAATTTGGAGTGTCATTCTTTCGCAAAAAATGAATGCCATTCTCGCTTAAAATTCGTGTGTCCGATATGGATCAAATTTTAAGTTTTCTTTTCGCGCTAATTTTGTGTCAATCACACTCAAAACCTTAGTTTCATTCTACCGCATAATTTGATTTTCATTCTCGCTTAAAATTAGAGTGTTGTTCTCCCGCATAATTTGATTTTCATTCTAGCTTAAAATTGGAGTGTAGTTCTCGCACAAAAAATAATGTCATTCTTGTTCAAAATTCGTTTATCCTAATCGCTTACTTGTAAGTTTTCTTCTCGCGTTAACTTTTGTGTCAATCACACTCAGAAATTTAGTTTCATTCTCTCGCATAATTTGATTTTCATTCTCGCTTAAAATTGGAGTGTTGTTCTCCCGCATTATTTGATTTTCATTCTGGCTTAAAATTGGAGTGTCGTTCTCGAGAAAAAATTGTGTCATTCTCGTTCAAAATCCGTGTGCCCTAGTCGCTAAAATTGTATGTATTGTACTTGCTTTATATTTTGTGTCAATCACACTCATAAACTTAGTTTCGTTCTTCCGCATAATTTGATATTCATTCTAGCTTAAAATTGAGTGAAGTTCTCCCGCAGATTTTGATTTTCATTCTCGCTTAAAATTGGAGTGTTGTTTTCCCGCATTATTTGATTTTCATTCTAGCTTAAAATTGGAGTGTAGTTCTCGCGCAAAAAATTAATGTCATTCTCGTTTAAAAATTGTGGGCCCTAATCGCTCAAATTATAAGTTTTCTTCTCGCGTTAACTTTTGTGTCAATCACACTCAGAAATTTAGTTTCATTCTCTCGCATAATTTGATTTTCATTCTCGATTAAAATTGGAGTGTTGTTCTCCCGCATTATTTGATTTTCATTCTCGCTTAAATTTGGAGTCATTCTTTCGCAAAAAATGAATGTCGTTCTCGCTTAAAATTCGTGTGTCCTATAAGGATCAAATTGTAAGTTTTCTTTTCGCGCTAATTTTGTGTCAATCACTTTCAAAAACTTAGTATCATTCTACCGCATAATTTGATTTTCATTCTAGCTTAAAATTGGAGTGTTGTTCTTCCGCATAATTTGATTTTCATTCTCGCTTAAAATTGGAGTGTTGTTTTCTCGCATTATTTGATTTTCATTCTAGCTTAAAATTGGAGTGTCGTTCTCGCGCAAAAAATTAATGTCATTCTCGTTTAAAAATTGTGGGCCCTAATCGCTCAAATTGTAAGTTTTCTTCTCGCGCTAACTTTTGTGTCAATCACACTCAAAAACTTAGTTTCGTTCTTCCGCATAATTTGATATTCATTCTAGCTTAAAATTGAGTGAAGTTCTCCCGCAGATTTTGATTTTCATTCTCGCCTAAACTTGAAGTGTAGTTCTCGCGTAAAAAATTTGTGTTAATCTCGTTCAAAATCCGTGTACCCTAATCGCTCCAATTATATGTATTGTTCTCTCGCCAAATTTTGTGTCATTCTTGTTCAAAATCCGTGTGCTCTTATCGCTCAAATTGTAAGTTTTCTTATCGCGCTAAATTTTGTGTCAATCACATTCAAAAACTGAGTTTCGTTTTCTCGAACAATTTTATTTAAATTAATGTCATTCTCATTTAAAATTTGTGGGCCCTAATCGCTTAAATTGTAAGTTTTCTTCTCGCGCTAACTTTTGTGTCAATCACACTTAAAAACTTAGTTTCGTTCTTCCGCATAATTTGATTTTCATTCTCTCTTAAATTTGGTGTGTCATTCTCTCGCAAAAAATTAGTTTCGTTTTCCCGTATATTTTGATTTTCTTTCTCGCTTAAAATTGGAATGTAGTTCTCTGATCCTTAACACTCCTCGTTTACTCCCAAACTTAACATTCTGTCGACTTCTTCTTCTAACGCTGCTTTCAAGCATGAATGTTATGTTTTTCGGGATTGGCGCCTGCTACTATTTGGATCCACATGCAGAAGGAACTTGGATCCCGGGAGTACTATTGGACCGCGTAGCCGGTGTTGGACATAAGGTAATTGAATCAGCTTTCAGAAAATATATATAAAAGATATGATCACGTAAAAAAAAATTTTTGAAAATTATGTAATCTAAAAAATATTTACTTTTTTTGTTTTTTATTATTATTTTTATTACTATTAACTTTTTCTAAAAAATAAAAATACAGTTTTCTAGTATTTTTAATTACCTTTAATATTGTATTGCCCGATCGGAAAGTAATTGGTGGCTATTTTAAATCATTAATTTGAACTTTTACCTCACCTTATGGCCAAACCAAATACGTCCGCCGCCTTATTTTGTTGTTGTAATTTTATTTCGGTACTTTTTGGAAAAAAACAATTTTTTTTACGTGGGTGTAAAATTGTTCCGTTTTGACTGTGATTGATACAAAATTTAGCGCGAGAACTATACATAAAATTTGAGCTATGAGGACACACGAATTTTAAATGAGACTGACAATATTTTTTTGCGCGAGAACTACACTCGAGAGACATTATACGGGAAAACGAAACTAAGTTTTGACTCTGACACAAAATTTAGCGCGAGAAGAAAACTTATAATTTGAGCGATTAGGACACACGAATTTTAAACGAGAATGACATTTTTTTTTGCGTGATAACTAAACTCCAATTTTAAGTGAGAATGAAAATCAAAATATGCGGGAAAACGAAACTAAGTTTTGAGTGTGATTGAAACAAAATTTAGCGCAAGAAAACAACTTACAATTTGAGTGATAAGGGCACACGAACATTGAACAAGATTGACACTAATTTTTTACTCGTAACGACACTCCAATTTTAAGTGAGAATGAAAATGAAAAATTTCCGGAAAACGAAACACAGTTTTTGAACGTGATTGACACAAAATTAAGCGTGATAAGAAAACAAAACATTTGAGCGATAAGAGCACTCGAATTTTGAGCGCGAGAACAATACATATAATTTCAGCGATTTGGGTACTCGGATTTTGAACGAGATTGACACTAATTTTTTGCGCGAGAATTACACATCAATTTTAAGCGAGAACGAAAATCAGAATATGCTGGAAAACGAAACTAAGTTTTTGAGTGTGATTGACACAAAATTTAGCGCGAGAACAATACATACAATTTGAGCGATTAGGGCACACGGATCTTGAACGAGAATGACACAATTTTTTGGTCGAGAACGATACTCCAATTTTAAGCTAGAATGAAAATCAAATTATGCGGAAGAACGAAACTAAGTTTTTGAGTGTGATTGACACAAAAGTTAGCGCGAGAAGAAAATTTACAATTTGAGCGATTAGGAGACATAAATTTTAAACGAGGCTCCAACGGGCGAGTCTTCCATATAGGTCTTTGAGTGACATTAACCACTTCAGTGAGGCGCGGTCCGTTATGACTATAAACGGCATACCTTCGACATAAGGTCTGAATTTTTGTATCGCAGCCACGGCTGCTAAACATTTCTTTTCTTTGACTGTATAGTTGACTTGAGCGGAATTTAACTTTTGCGAGAAAAATCCTATTGGTCGTTCTTCATCTTCAGCGTCTTTTTGAAACAGCACCGCTCCAATACCTCGATTCAATGCGTCGCACAGGATGTAAAAATGTTTTGTAAAATCTGCATTGATGAGTACTGGTGCTGTTTTCAGCACCGCCTTGAGCTTGACAAATGACTCTAGTACTTCTGTCGTGATTTTAAATTTTGTTCCCTTTCGCAGAGTATCAGTAATAAATTTGGAGTGTCATTCTTTCGCAAAAAATGAATGCCATTCTCGCTTAAAATTCGTGTGTCCGATATGGATCAAATTTTAAGTTTTCTTTTCGCGCTAATTTTGTGTCAATCACACTCAAAAACTTAGTTTCATTCTACCGCATAATTTGATTTTCATTCTCGCTTAAAATTAGAGTGTTGTTCTCCCGCATAATTTGATTTTCATTCTAGCTTAAAATTGGAGTGTAGTTCTCGCACAAAAAATAATGTCATTCTTGTTCAAAATTCGTGTATCCTAATCGCTTACTTGTAAGTTTTCTTCTCGCGTTAACTTTTGTGTCAATCACACTCAGAAATTTAGTTTCATTCTCTCGCATAATTTGATATTCATTCTAGCTTAAAATTGAGTGAAGTTCTCCCGCAGATTTTGATTTTCATTCTCGCCTAAACTTGAAGTGTAGTTCTCGCGTAAAAAATTTGTGTTAATCTCGTTCAAAATCCGTGTACCCTAATCGCTCCAATTATATGTATTGTTCTCTCGCCAAATTTTGTGTCATTCTTGTTCAAAATCCGTGTGCTCTTATCGCTCAAATTGTAAGTTTTCTTATCGCGCTAAATTTTGTGTCAATCACATTCAAAAACTGAGTTTCGTTTTCTCGAACAATTTTATTTAAATTAATGTCATTCTCATTTAAAATTTGTGGGCCCTAATCGCTTAAATTGTAAGTTTTCTTCTCGCGCTAACTTTTGTGTCAATCACACTTAAAAACTTAGTTTCGTTCTTCCGCATAATTTGATTTTCATTCTCTCTTAAATTTGGTGTGTCATTCTCTCGCAAAAAATTAGTTTCGTTTTCCCGTATATTTTGATTTTCTTTCTCGCTTAAAATTGGAATGTAGTTCTCTGATCCTTAACACTCCTCGTTTACTCCCAAACTTAACATTCTGTCGACTTCTTCTTCTAACGCTGCTTTCAAGCATGAATGTTATGTTTTTCGGGATTGGCGCCTGCTACTATTTGGATCCACATGCAGAAGGAACTTGGATCCCGGGAGTACTATTGGACCGCGTAGCCGGTGTTGGACATAATTGAGGGTTAAAACCCCTAAGCGGGGCCGAAGGCCCCCACACGCAGAAGGAACTTGGATCCCTGGAGTACTATTGGACCGCGTAGTCGGTGTTGGATATACTTGAGGGTTAAAACCCCTAAGTGCGGCCGAAGGCCCCCACACGCAGAAGGAACTTGGATCCCGGAATTACTATTGGACCGCGTAGCCGGTGTTGGACATAAGGTAATTGAATCAGCTTTCAGAAAATATATATAAAAGATATGATCACGTAAAAAAAAATTTTTGAAAATTATGTAATCTAAAAAATATTTACTTTTTTGTTTTTTATTATTATTTTTATTACTATTAACTTTTTCTAAAAAATAAAAATACAGTTTTCTAGTATTTTTAATTACCTTTAATTTTAATTACCTTTAATATTGTATTGCCCGATCGGAAAGTAATTGGTGGCTATTTTAAATCATTAATTTGAACTTTTACCTCACCTTATGGCCAAACCAAATACGTCCGCCGCCTTATTTTGTTGTTGTAATTTTATTTCGGTACTTTTTGGAAAAAAACAATTTTTTTTACGTGGGTGTAAAATTGTTCCGTTTTGACTGTGATTGATACAAAATTTAGCGCGAGAACTATACATAAAATTTGAGCTATGAGGACACACGAATTTTAAATGAGACTGACAATATTTTTTTGCGCGAGAACTGCACTCGAGAGACATTATACGGGAAAACGAAACTAAGTTTTGACTCTGACACAAAATTTAGCGCGAGAAGAAAACTTATAATTTGAGCGATTAGGACACACGAATTTTAAACGAGAATGACATTTTTTTTTTGCGTGATAACTAAACTCCAATTTTAAGTGAGAATGAAAATCAAAATATGCGGGAAAACGAAACTAAGTTTTTGAGTGTGATTGAAACAAAATTTAGCGCAAGAAAACAACTTACAATTTGAGTGATAAGGGCACACGAACATTGAACAAGATTGACACTAATTTTTTACTCGTAACGACACTCCAATTTTAAGCGAGAATGAAAATGAAAAATTTCCGGAAAACGAAACACAGTTTTTGAACGTGATTGACACAAAATTAAGCGTGATAAGAAAACAAAACATTTGAGCGATAAGAGCACTCGAATTTTGAGCGCGAGAACAATACATATAATTTCAGCGATTTGGGTACTCGGATTTTGAACGAGATTGACACTAATTTTTTGCGCGAGAATTACACATCAATTTTAAGCGAGAACGAAAATCAGAATATGCTGGAAAACGAAACTAAGTTTTTGAGTGTGATTGACACAAAATTTAGCGCGAGAACAATACATACAATTTGAGCGATTAGGGCACACGGATCTTGAACGAGAATGACACAATTTTTTGGTCGAGAACGATACTCCAATTTTAAGCTAGAATGAAAATCAAATTATGCGGAAGAACGAAACTAAGTTTTTGAGTGTGATTGACACAAAAGTTAGCGCGAGAAGAAAATTTACAATTTGAGCGATTAGGAGACATAAATTTTAAACGAGGCTCCAACGGGCGAGTCTTCCATATAGGTCTTTGAGTGACATTAACCACTTCAGTGAGGCGCGGTCCGTTATGACTATAAACGGCATACCTTCGACATAAGGTCTGAATTTTTGTATCGCAGCCACGGCTGCTAAACATTTCTTTTCTGTGACTGTATAGTTGACTTGAGCGGAATTTAACTTTTGCGAGAAAAATCCTATTGGTCGTTCTTCATCTTCAGCGTCTTTTTGAAACAGCACCGCTCCAATACCTCGATTCAATGCGTCGCACAGGATGTAAAAATGTTTTGTAAAATCTGCATTGATGAGTACTGGTGCTGTTTTCAGCACCGCCTTGAGCTTGACAAATGACTCTAGTACTTCTGTCGTGATTTTAAATTTTGTTCCCTTTCGCAGAGTATCAGTAATAAATTTGGAGTGTCATTCTTTCGCAAAAAATGAATGCCATTCTCGCTTAAAATTCGTGTGTCCGATATGGATCAAATTTTAAGTTTTCTTTTCGCGCTAATTTTGTGTCAATCACACTCAAAAACTTAGTTTCATTCTACCGCATAATTTGATTTTCATTCTCGCTTAAAATTAGAGTGTTGTTCTCCCGCATAATTTGATTTTCATTCTAGCTTAAAATTGGAGTGTAGTTCTCGCACAAAAAATAATGTCATTCTTGTTCAAAATTCGTGTATCCTAATCGCTTACTTGTAAGTTTTCTTCTCGCGTTAACTTTTGTGTCAATCACACTCAGAAATTTAGTTTCATTCTCTCGCATAATTTGATATTCATTCTAGCTTAAAATTGAGTGAAGTTCTCCCGCAGATTTTGATTTTCATTCTCGCCTAAACTTGAAGTGTAGTTCTCGCGTAAAAAATTTGTGTTAATCTCGTTCAAAATCCGTGTACCCTAATCGCTCCAATTATATGTATTGTTCTCTCGCCAAATTTTGTGTCATTCTTGTTCAAAATCCGTGTGCTCTTATCGCTCAAATTGTAAGTTTTCTTATCGCGCTAAATTTTGTGTCAATCACATTCAAAAACTGAGTTTCGATTTCTCGAACAATTTTATTTAAATTAATGTCATTCTCATTTAAAATTTGTGGGCCCTAATCGCTTAAATTGTAAGTTTTCTTCTCGCGCTAACTTTTGTGTCAATCACACTTAAAAACTTAGTTTCGTTCTTCCGCATAATTTGATTTTCATTCTCTCTTAAATTTGGTGTGTCATTCTCTCGCAAAAAATTAGTTTCGTTTTCCCGTATATTTTGATTTTCTTTCTCGCTTAAAATTGGAATGTAGTTCTCTGATCCTTAACACTCCTCGTTTACTCCCAAACTTAACATTCTGTCGACTTCTTCTTCTAACGCTGCTTTCAAGCATGAATGTTATGTTTTTCGGGATTGGCGCCTGCTACTATTTGGATCATTTGGATCCACACGCAGAAGGACCTTGGATTCCGGGAGTACTATTGGACCGCGTAGCCGGTGTTGGACATAATTGAGGGTTAAAACCCCTAAGCGGGGCCGAAGGCCCCCACACGCAGAAGGAACTTGGATCCCTGGGGTACTATTGGACCGCGTAGTCGGTGTTGGATATACTTGAGGGTTAAAACCCCTAAGTGCGGCCGAAGGCCCCCACACGCAGAAGGAACTTGGATCCCGGAATTACTATTGGACCGCGTAGCCGGTGTTGGACATAAGGTAATTGAATCAGCTTTCAGAAAATATATATAAAAGATATGATCACGTAAAAAAAAATTTTTAAAAATTATTTAATCTAAAAAATATTTACTTTTTTTGTTTTTTATTATTATTTTTATTACTATTAACTTTTTCTAAAAAATAAAAATACAGATTTCTAGTATTTTTAATTACCTTTAATTTTAATTACCTTTAATATTGTATTGCCCGATCGGAAAGTAATTGGTGGCTATTTTAAATCATTAATTTGAACTTTTACCTCACCTTATGGCCAAACCAAATACGTCCGCCGCCTTATTTTGTTGTTGTAATTTTATTTCGGTACTTTTTGGAAAAAAACAATTTTTTTTTACGTGGGTGTAAAATTGTTCCGTTTTGACTGTGATTGATACAAAATTTAGCGCGAGAACTATACATAAAATTTGAACTATGAGGACACACGAATTTTAAATGAGACTGACAATATTTTTTTGCGCGAGAACTACACTCGAGTGACATTATTCGGGAAAACGAAACTAAGTTTTGACTCTGACACAAAATTTAGCGCGAGAAGAAAACTTATAATTTGAGCGATTAGGACACACGAATTTTAAACGAGAATGACATTTTTTTTTGCGTGATAACTAAACTCCAATTTTAAGTGAGAATGAAAATCAAAATATGCGGGAAAACGAAACTAAGTTTTTGAGTGTGATTGAAACAAAATTTAGCGCAAGAAAACAACTTACAATTTGAGTGATAAGGGCACACGAACATTGAACAAGATTGACACTAATTTTTTACTCGTAACGACACTCCAATTTTAAGCGAGAATGAAAATTAAAAATTTCCGGAAAACGAAACTCAGTTTTTGAACGTGATTGACACAAAATTAAGCGTGATAAGAAAACAAAACATTTGAGCGATAAGAGCACTCGAATTTTGAGCGCGAGAACAATACATATAATTTCAGCGATTTGGGTACTCGGATTTTGAACGAGATTGACACTAATTTTTTGCGCGAGAATTACACATCAATTTTAAGCGGGAACGAAAATCAGAATATGCTGGAAAACGAAACTAAGTTTTTGAGTGTGATTGACACAAAATTTAGCGCGAGAACAATACATACAATTTGAGCGATTAGGGCACACGGATCTTGAACGAGAATGACACAATTTTTTGGTCGAGAACGATACTCCAATTTTAAGCTAGAATGAAAATCAAATTATGCGGAAGAACGAAACTAAGTTTTTGAGTGTGATTGACACAAAAGTTAGCGCGAGAAGAAAATTTACAATTTGAGCGATTAGGAGACATAAATTTTAAACGAGGCTCCAACGAGTCTTCCATATAGGTCTTTGAGTGACATTAACCACTTCAGTGAGGCGCGGTCCGTTATGACTATAAACGGCATACCTTCGACATAAGGTCTGAATTTTTGTATCGCAGCCACGGCTGCTAAACATTTCTTTTCTGTGACTGTATAGTTGACTTGAGCGGAATTTAACTTTTGCGAGAAAAATCCTATTGGTCGTTCTTCATCTTCAGCGTCTTTTTGAAACAGCACCGCTCCAATACCTCGATTCAATGCGTCACACAGGATGTAAAAATGTTTTGTAAAATCTGCATTGATGAGTACTGGTGCTGTTTTCAGCACCGCCTTGAGCTTGACAAATGACTCTAGTACTTCTGTCGTGATTTTAAATTTTGTTCCCTTTCGCAGAGTATCAGTAATAAATTTGGAGTGTCATTCTTTCGCAAAAAATGAATGCCATTCTCGCTTAAAATTCGTGTGTCCGATATGGATCAAATTTTAAGTTTTCTTTTCGCGCTAATTTTGTGTCAATCACTTTCAAAAACTTAGTATCATTCTACCGCATAATTTGATATTCATTCTAGCTTAAAATTGGAGTGTTGTTCTCCCGCATAATTTGATTTTCATTCTAGCTTAAAATTGGAGTGTAGTTCTCGCACAAAAAATAATGTCATTCTTGTTCAAAATTCGTGTATCCTAATCGCTTACTTCTAAGTTTTCTTCTCGCGTTAACTTTTGTGTCAATCACACTCAGAAATTTAGTTTCATTCTCTCGCATAATTTGATTTTCATTCTCGCTTAAAATTGGAGTGTTGATCTCCCGCATTATTTGATTTTCATTCTGGCTTAAAATTGGAGTGTCGTTCTCGAGAAAAAATTGTGTCATTCTCGTTCAAAATCCGTGTGCCCTAGTCGCTAAAATTGTATGTATTGTACTTGCTTTATATTTTGTGTCAATCACACTCATAAACTTAGTTTCGTTCTTCCGCATAATTTGATTTTCATTCTCGCTTAAATTTGGAGTGTCATTCTTTCGCAAAAAATGAATGTCGTTCTCGCTTAAAATTCGTGTGTCCGATAAGGATCAAATTGTAAGTTTTCTTTTCGCGCTAATTTTGTGTCAATCACTTTCAAAAACTTAGTATCATTCTACCGCATAATTTGATATTCATTCTAGCTTAAAATTGAGTGAAGTTCTCCCGCAGATTTTGATTTTCATTCTCGCCTAAACTTGAAGTGTAGTTCTCGCGTAAAAAATTTGTGTTAATCTCGTTCAAAATCCGTGTACCCTAATCGCTCCAATTATATATATTGTTCTCTCGCCAAATTTTGTGTCATTCTTGTTCAAAATCCGTGTGCTCTTATCGCTCAAATTGTAAGTTTTCTTATCGCGCTAAATTTTGTGTCAATCACATTCAAAAACTGAGTTTCGTTTTCTCGAACAATTTTATTTAAATTAATGTCATTCTCATTTAAAATTTGTGGGCCCTAATCGCTTAAATTGTAAGTTTTCTTCTCGCGCTAACTTTTGTGTCAATCACACTTAAAAACTTAGTTTCGTTCTTCCGCATAATTTGATTTTCATTCTCTCTTAAATTTGGTGTGTCATTCTCTCGCAAAAAATTAGTTTCGTTTTCCCGTATATTTTGATTTTCTTTCTCGCTTAAAATTGGAATGTAGTTCTCTGATCCTTAACACTCCTCGTTTACTCCCAAACTTAACATTCTGTCGACTTCTTCTTCTAACGCTGCTTTCAAGCATGAATGTTATGTTTTTCGGGATTGGCGCCTGCTACTATTTGGATCATTTGGATCATTTGGATCCACACGCAGAAGGAACTTGGATTCCGGGAGTACTATTGGACCGCGTAGCCGGTGTTGGACATAATTGAGGGTTAAAACCCCTAAGCGGGGCCGAAGGCCCCCACACGCAGAAGGAACTTGGATCCCGGAATTACTATTGGACCGCGTAGCCGGTGTTGGACATAAGGTAATTGAATCAGCTTTCAGAAAATATATATAAAAGATATGATCACGTAAAAAAAATTTTTTTTAAATTATTTAATCTAAAAAATATTTACTTTTTTTGTTTTTTATTATTATTTTTATTACTATTAACTTTTTCTAAAAAATAAAAATACAGTTTTCTAGTATTTTTAATTACCTTTAATTTTAATTACCTTTAATATTGTATTGCCCGATCGGAAAGTAATTGGTGGCTATTTTAAATCATTAATTTGAACTTTTACCTCACCTTATGGCCAAACCAAATACGTCCGCCGCCTTATTTTGTTGTTGTAATTTTATTTCGGTACTTTTTGGAAAAAAAACAATTTTTTTTTACGTGGGTGTAAAATTGTTCCGTTTTGACTGTGATTGATACAAAATTTAGCGCGAGAACTATACATAAAATTTGAACTATGAGGACACACGAATTTTAAATGAGACTGACAATATTTTTTTGCGCGAGAACTACACTCGAGTGACATTATTCGGGAAAACGAAACTAAGTTTTGACTCTGACACAAAATTTAGCGCGAGAAGAAAACTTATAATTTGAGCGATTAGGACACACGAATTTTAAACGAGAATGACATTTTTTTTTGCGTGATAACTAAACTCCAATTTTAAGTGAGAATGAAAATCAAAATATGCGGGAAAACGAAACTAAGTTTTTGAGTGTGATTGAAACAAAATTTAGCGCAAGAAAACAACTTACAATTTGAGTGATAAGGGCACACGAACATTGAACAAGATACACTAATTTTTTACTCGTAACGACACTCCAATTTTAAGTGAGAATGAAAATGAAAAATTTCCGGAAAACGAAACTCAGTTTTTGAACGTGATTGACACAAAATTAAGCGTGATAAGAAAACAAAACATTTGAGCGATAAGAGCACTCGAATTTTGAGCGCGAGAACAATACATATAATTTCAGCGATTTGGGTACTCGGATTTTGAACGAGATTGACACTAATTTTTTGCGCGAGAATTACACATCAATTTTAAGCGAGAACGAAAATCAGAATATGCTGGAAAACGAAACTAAGTTTTTGAGTGTGATTGACACAAAATTTAGCGCGAGAACAATACATACAATTTGAGCGATTAGGGCACACGGATCTTGAACGAGAATGACACAATTTTTTGGTCGAGAACGATACTCCAATTTTAAGCTAGAATGAAAATCAAATTATGCGGAAGAACGAAACTAAGTTTTTGAGTGTGATTGACACAAAAGTTAGCGCGAGAAGAAAATTTACAATTTGAGCGATTAGGAGACATAAATTTTAAACGAGGCTCCAACGGGCGAGTCTTCCATATAGGTCTTTGAGTGACATTAACCACTTCAGTGAGGCGCGGTCCGTTATGACTATAAACGGCATACCTTCGACATAAGGTCTGAATTTTTGTATCGCAGCCACGGCTGCTAAACATTTCTTTTCTGTGACTGTATAGTTGACTTGAGCGGAATTTAACTTTTGCGAGAAAAATCCTATTGGTCGTTCTTCATCTTCAGCGTCTTTTTGAAACAGCACCGCTCCAATACCTCGATTCAATGCGTCGCACAGGATGTAAAAATGTTTTGTAAAATCTGCATTGATGAGTACTGGTGCTGTTTTCAGCACCGCCTTGAGCTTGACAAATGACTCTAGTACTTCTGTCGTGATTTTGAATTTTGTTCCCTTTCGCAGAGTATCAGTAATGGGTGACGCAAGGGTTGAAAAAACTTTCACGAAACGCCGATACCATCCTGCTAATTCCATGAAACTTCGTACGAGTTTTCAGAACTGGAAAATTATTGATCGCTGAGATTTTATATGGATCAGTATTTATCTTCCCGTCTCCAACTATAAATCCTAGATATTTCAGATGCTTGAAACCGAAATTTTTGACTCCTTCCCATTTATTGATAGATTTGCTTTCTGGAGGCATTCCGCGACTCCGTTTGTAAGAATGAGTCAAAGTTGTTGTCGATGACCAGTAAATCATCCAGATAAACAAATACCTTTTGTCGTAGACGTTGTGGGATAACTTTCTATTTTTACCTGGCTTACGTACTAGCACTGTTCTATTCAACCACTCTGATCCTTTACACTCCTCGTTTACTCCCAAACTTAACATTCTGTCGACTTCTTCGTTAGAACGCTGCTTGAACACCTGGTGAATTTTATGTTTTTCGGGATTGGCGCCTGCTACTATTTGAATCACGTGTTGTTCTTGTTCTTGTACGTATATACTTTTCAACCGTGCATCACCGGAGACAGAGGAGTATAATTGGAAGTTCACCAACACACTCATTGAAGAAGCGCATATACATAACACTCTACACCGCTTGAGACAACTGTATTACTGGCCAAACATGGCTCCTCAAGTTCGAAGCTATATTGCAAAATGTGAAAGTTGTAAGCAAAATAAACCAAGTTTTGAAACCGCCAATAGGATCTGAAATGGTATCCGAGCGACCGTTTCAGAAACTTTATATCGATTTTCTAGACCCCTACACGAGATCACGCAATGGAAATAATTATATTTAAATAGTACTCGACCACATGAGTGTGTTTCTTAAGCCACTACGGCAAGCAACGATCGATAGTGTGATAAAGTTCTTAATTGCAGAGGAGAGGGGCGGAAACCCCGTAGTTTTCCGTAGTTTTTTAAACACTTAAAAACAGCATTCGTGAACCAATCCGTCCTAGCAGCCATCAGAACTTATCTGGAAAATGACCATCGAGAATGGGATTTGCATATCAGCGAAATAGAATGTGCACTCAGAAGCGCAGTACATTCAGCAACGGGCGTATCATCTTATTTTGCCTTGTTCCGACAAAATATTATCATACACGGCAATATGTACACCTTAGCAAAACAATTAAAAGCACAACATACTACCAAACAATATAAAGTTAGAACTCATCCGCGCAAAATCTGCACAAAGCATATGAATAAGTAGCGACAACTTACAATAAACGCGTCCAGATTGTAAAATTTATCCCCGGTCAAGAGGTTACAAGCGTAATTTTATATTAAGCGACTTTTCAAACAATATAAACGCCAATATATTTGCCCTAAGTTCGTAAAATGCCGAGTTATCAAACAAATTGGTCTGTGAGCTAGAAAATCTATAGGGAAAAAACATTGGCGTATTCCATGTAAAAGATTTACGTCAATAGAAAAAAAAAATTGTCAACCAATACATAACATCGCAGAAAAAATTCAGGTAAGACATACTCACCAACAACAACAGCTCCAATGCAATAGCGTGAACATATGAACATCCTAAAATCAAAACAAAAATTACCACAAAGTAGACACTCCAAAATCCAAATAATGCCATATACTTCCCGTAAACCAGATAGTCTATCAACTATCAACTTTAACATATATATATAGTGATTAATCCATATTGCTAGAGTCACCTCCCTTACCAGCATCCAGATCTACAGCTTCGAAAGATTAAATCCGTAAGAGCTTAATCAAATATTCATATACACAATAAAATCATAAAATACAACTCAACAATATCAACATACTTACCTTCGGCCAGCCACGACTTCAAAATTCCGCCGTCAGAAATTCCAATCGGCTAAGGAATCTGAGATGCAAAAATTTGCACATGTACTAAAAACGTAGCAACCTGAAAATAATGGATAACATAATATTCACACTATGCAGCACGGAAAACGATTACCTGATAAACTGATCCCTGCATGAAATTTTTCACTTCCGTTGCGTTTTATCGTAAAATATTTGATTGATTTGGCAAAAAACGGTTTGTTATAGCCTAAACCGCAATGGAGCTGTGGCAGTGAGCAGTGATTGTGCCTAGTCAAACGCGCTCGCAAGCAGCCTAGTAAAAAACGCGCTATGACCTACAATGAAGCGTCACAGTTTGTTTGACATTTCATTATTTATATTTATTATTTCAATTCATCATGACTCTGTGCTGAAACAAATTTTTGAAATTAATGAATTCATACGCGATTTATGGTAAATTTCGAAACCTTAGGCGAAAGAAGAGATGGGCAAAGCACATCTAGCACAAGGAATGAACGTTTGGATCATGTGTTTTTTTTTATAAAACGTATCCTATGATAAAAAATTATTAAAAAAGAATTTCGAAAAATAACAAGATTGGATGTTAAGGTTATACACTTCTAACTTTAATTGGAGATAGTTTGACGAAAACTTCGATGCGAACACCCATACATCCAGAATCAAAGATAACAAGATTGGACCAAACAAACCATTTTGTAATAGTGATTGGAGTAAGCTCATGAATAACAAAAATTTGGAATCGTTTTCCAAGCAAGCTTGTAAAATTATTCCGTAGGTAATAAATTTCCAAGCTCTTTTGTGAAACTGTTGCGAAAAATACAATAAGTAAGTGTTTTACAATAAGGCTTCAAAAAGGTTTACTATAATAAATGTTATCTAAATGTTTTACTGGAGAAATTTTTGAATTTGACAGTCGGTTTTGACCACTATGTCATATGTCGTGACGTCTGTGTTAGTCTGATTGTGAATTGAACAGATTATAGTCAAAAAATATTCTCGAGCATTCTGCGTTTGCTATTAACAGTAAGTATTTCTCAATGACATTTATTTCTTAATATCTAACTTATTAACAATATTTCTTTACAGACTCTGCAATTGTGAAAGGAAAAACTGAAGAAGAATACATCCAACATACAAAGTCTTTCTTTCAATTCGCTAAAAATAGACAGAAGCAACGAAATGAATATAAATTGAAAATCAAAAATCCTTAATATTTACATACATTAATATTTGTATTCATTAATATGAAATAAAATTAAATCATTGAAAACCCTTTTTTCTTATTTTACCCATAACACTTGTTTCCAATTGTAGAATAACTATTGTAAAAAGCTTACTTGTAAGACTTTTTCCCAATTGTAGAATAACTATTGTAAAAAGCTTACTCCAACACTTACTTCCAATTGTAGAATAACTATTGTAAAAAGCTTACTCCAACACTTACTTCCAATTGTAGAATAACTATTATAAAAAGCTTACTCCAACACTTACTTCCAATCGTAGAATAACAATTGTACAAACCTTATAGTAAGGAATAGTACTCCAAGTGATCGTTTTCGCTTTTTCGATAATTACATGTAAGCCTTTCACAACTGTTGTCGCAAGCTTTTTTCAATCGAAATGCTTACGTTTGTAAGCTTATAAAAATATTTTTCCAAGCTTGTTTGGTTTGCTGGGGAAACTCGAAATGCCGCATCAATGTGGTCGTGAAATTCTTTGATGGTGTGTGTCAAAAAACAACAATTCACGGCAAGCAGAACCCATATTCACCCCAAGTAGACCCCATACTCACCGCAAGTAGACCCCTTGTCGACAACTGTCATTTTTGTTATGTCTCTTGTTCTTCTTCTGTGCATTCCTAAGAAACATGAATATTAAATATTTCTATATTATTTAATGGATTATATATCCTTATTTAACCCAGAGAGCATTTTTGCTATCATTTTAGACTTTAACTTCAGCCTAATAAGGTGTTTTAGCAGCAAAAATCCAATTTGAAAATTTGCATTTTTAGAGAAATTTCATTTCTGAAACTGAAATAATTTAGTCGAAACAGCTGTGAGTTTTTTCACCACACATTGTTTTTGTGATGCCACTACAAAGAAATTGGATTTCACTATTTTTGAATTCTCATTTATTATGGGAATTTTAAATAAGAAAACATGTGAGAAAAACTAAATGTATAGTTATGTTTTATGAATTTAATATTCATAAACAGTTATATTTATTGAGTATAGCTCAATGTTTATACATTTTTGGAACAATTCGTATGTTGCTAGTATATTAGTTATGTTTATTATATTGAATTGGTACATCAATATATAAATTTAAATGCTAGAATTCTAATGTTAATATTATAATCTGATATATATTTAACTTTTCGTGTATTCCATAAACCGCAAAAAACAACCAAAATAACTGGAAAAAATATCCACATTCTAACTTATGAGATATGGTAGCCTTAAAAATGTGGCATTATTTAGGTGAACTCATGGACACAACACGTGTGAACAAAATCTCTCATCTGTCAGAAGTTTTCCATCTTGTCATCTTTGTCCAGAATGTCGGTTGGTTATTACACTAATGTATGTATAAAGAAACCACTTCAAGATAACGATTTTAAAACTCTTGTATTTCAGGAGTTTGATCTAGGGTGTAAAAATCAAGCAATAGCATGGATGTTTCGTATGGGCGTCGAAACTCTTAGGACAGTAATATTGAAAACGAGTGAAGTTATTTGGATTGTCCGAAGCCAAATTTATTTGTGGCCTCCCAATGAATCGGAATGGTCCAAAATATCTGGTCTGCCAAATTGTGTTGGAGCCATAGATGGCAAACACATTGAAATTCGATGTCATTCCCTCTATTATAACTTTAAAAAATTTCACATATTTCTTTGTAGCCGATGCTGCATTTCCTCTCAGAAAAAACATAATGATGCCGTATCCTGGGCGATTCCTCCAAGACGATAAATCTAAATTTAACACTGTTATGTCAAAAGCCAGGTCAAAAATTGAAAACACTTTCGATATAATGACCATGCGATGGCGCATATTAAATAGTGGATTAATATGCATACCGAAAAACGCTATCAAAATTATTAAAGCTGTTGTAGTTTTGCATAATTGTGCAAAAATGCATGCTGGAGAATATTGCCCTGATAACCTTATTGATCATTACAGTGAAGGAATGCCAGTTGAATGGTTATTGAGAAAAGCAACGAAACCTCTTCTAAAATCGCATCAGAGACGTCATCAGTTGAAGAGTTGCTGAAGTTTCCTGTTGTGCTGAAAAAGCGAGAGAGATATTAAAAATTTACCATAATAATGAAATAAAAGAAGCTTAAAACTTACTGTTGGTTGCTTGTTTCCACAGTACTGAGGAAACACAGCCCTTGGAAAAATTTGTGCTTTTTGAGGGAAGCACACCCACTACCGAAAGCCACATTTTTTGTTTTTTTTAAATACGGAAGTACCTGTCCCGAAGTAACTTCCATATCTTCTTGGAAGCTTCCACTAAAAATAACCCAAATTAATCTGTTTAAACAATCAGCGAACTCCTTCCACAATTTGTCCTTTAACATTTTATTTTTATCCCCCTTTTGGGTTTATCATAAAATATATTATGATCACGGACAAACTCAATAATATGCTCATTCATTCTTATTATTTTTATAATTTTTTAAATTTTCATCGTTCAATGTCGTTTTCGAATTGTTTGACAGTTTGAAACGCGCTGTGAAGTTAGAAATAACCAGCGCGTCGCGTTTGTCGTCAAAAAAAGTCTAAGCGCCATTGTGGGTTGCTTCATTGAAAACAATGCTTCCTAAATGAAAAGTGACAAATGTCAAAAAAACGCCACTGCCACTTCAAAATTTTGTTCTTCGTAGATTGACAGCAGTGTGGCCAACTGCAAAGAAAAAAAATATGAAAGCTCTCGACAACACAGGGTAGTCCAAGGGCAATAATTATAGCTAAAGGGTACGATGTTTAGAAACATTTGGGTTCAAACATAGGATGCAGCAAAACAGTTCGATTGAGTGTAATTGTTTATTTGGTGTGTGTTTGCTGTTATTTATTCATAGAATAAATAATAGCAAATGCCGTACATGTTTGTAGCGTCTCTTGCTCATCGCTTCGCTCTGAATCCCTTTGTTCTAAAAGAGTATTAGAACGAACATTGCAAAAGTGTCCGTTGGAACAACAAGTTAAATTCTTATTTAAATCGAAATTTTCAAATTTTATTTCAAATTTTGAATTAACTTAAACTTAAATTCAGCCTAGTAAAAAACGCGCTATGACCTACAATGAAGCGTCACAGTTTGTTTGACATTTCATTATTTATATTTATTATTTCAATTCATCATGACTCTGTGCTGAAACAAATTTTTGAAATTAATGAATTCATACGCGATTTATGGTAAATTTCGAAACCTTAGGCGAAAGAAGAGATGGGCAAAGCACATCTAGCACAAGGAATGAACGTTTGGATCATGTGTTTTTTTTATAAAACGTATCCTATGATAAAAAATTATTAAAAAAGAATTTCGAAAAATAACAAGATTGGATGTTGAGGTTATACACTTCTAACTTTAATTGGAGATAGTTTGACGAAAACTTCGATGCGAACACCCATACATCCAGAATCAAAGATAACAAGATTGGACCAAACAAACCATTTTGTAATAGTGATTGGAGTAAGCTCATGAATAACAAAAATTTGGAATCGTTTTCCAAGCAAGCTTGTAAAATTATTCCGTAGGTAATAAATTTCCAAGCTCTTTTGTGAAACTGTTGCGAAAAATACAATAAGTAAGTGTTTTACAATAAGGCTTCAAAAAGGTTTACTATAGTAAATGTTATCTAAATGTTTTACTGGAGAAATTTTTGAATTTGACAGTCGGTTTTGACCACTATGTCATATGTCGTGACGTCTGTGTTAGTCTGATTGTGAATTGAACAGATTATAGTCAAAAAATATTCTCGAGCATTCTGCATTTGCTATTAACAGTAAGTATTTCTCAATGACATTTATTTCTTAATATCTAACTTATTAACAATATTTCTTTACAGACTCTGCAATTGTGAAAGGAAAAACTGAAGAAGAATACATCCAACATACAAAGTCTTTCTTTCAATTCGCTAAAAATAGACAGAAGCAACGAAATGAATATAAATTGAAAATCAAAAATCCTTAATATTTACATACATTAATATTTGTATTCATTAATATGAAATAAAATTAAATCATTGAAAACCCTTTTTTCTTATTTTACCCATAACACTTGTTTCCAATTGTAGAATAACTATTGTAAAAAGCTTACTTGTAAGACTTTTTCCCAATTGTAGAATAACTATTGTAAAAAGCTTACTCCAACACTTACTTCCAATTGTAGAATAACTATTGTAAAAAGCTTACTCCAACACTTACTTCCAATTGTAGAATAACTATTATAAAAAGCTTACTCCAACACTTACTTCCAATCGTAGAATAACAATTGTACAAACCTTATAGTAAGGAATAGTACTCCAAGTGATCGTTTTCGCTTTTTCGATAATTACATGTAAGCCTTTCACAACTGTTGTCGCAAGCTTTTTTCAATCGAAATGCTTACGTTTGTAAGCTTATAAAAATATTTTTCCAAGCTTGTTTGGTTTGCTGGGGAAACTCGAAATGCCGCATCAATGTGGTCGTGAAATTCTTTGATGGTGTGTGTCAAAAAACAACAATTCACGGCAAGCAGAACCCATATTCACCCCAAGTAGACCCCATACTCACCGCAAGTAGACCCCTTGTCGACAACTGTCATTTTTGTTATGTCTCTTGTTCTTCTTCTGTGCATTCCTAAGAAACATGAATATTAAATATTTCTATATTATTTAATGGATTATATATCCTTATTTAACCCAGAGAGCATTTTTGCTATCATTTTAGACTTTAACTTCAGCCTAATAAGGTGTTTTAGCAGCAAAAATCCAATTTGAAAATTTGCATTTTTAGAGAAATTTCATTTCTGAAACTGAAATAATTTAGTCGAAACAGCTGTGAGTTTTTTCACCACACATTGTTTTTGTGATGCCACTACAAAGAAATTGGATTTCACTATTTTTGAATTCTCATTTATTATGGGAATTTTAAATAAGAAAACATGTGAGAAAAACTAAATGTATAGTTATGTTTTATGAATTTAATATTCATAAACAGTTATATTTATTGAGTATAGCTCAATGTTTATACATTTTTGGAACAATTCGTATGTTGCTAGTATATTAGTTATGTTTATTATATTGAATTGGTACATCAATATATAAATTTAAATGCTAGAATTCTAATGTTAATATTATAATCTGATATATATTTAACTTTTCGTGTATTCCATAAACCGCAAAAAACAACCAAAATAACTGGAAAAAATATCCACATTCTAACTTATGAGATATGGTAGCCTTAAAAATGTGGCATTATTTAGGTGAACTCATGGACACAACTACGTGTGAACAAAATCTCTCATCTGTCAGAAGTTTTCCATCTTGTCATCTTTGTCCAGAATGTCGGTTGGTTATTACACTAATGTATGTATAAAGAAACCACTTCAAGATAACGATTTTAAAACTCTTGTATTTCAGGAGTTTGATCTAGGGTGTAAAAATCAAGCAATAGCATGGATGTTTCGTATGGGCGTCGAAACTCTTAGGACAGTAATATTGAAAACGAGTGAAGTTATTTGGATTGTCCGAAGCCAAATTTATTTGTGGCCTCCCAATGAATCGGAATGGTCCAAAATATCTGGTCTGCCAAATTGTGTTGGAGCCATAGATGGCAAACACATTGAAATTCGATGTCATTCCCTCTATTATAACTTTAAAAAATTTCACATATTTCTTTGTAGCCGATGCTGCATTTCCTCTCAGAAAAAACATAATGATGCCGTATCCTGGCGATTCCTCCAAGACGATAAATCTAAATTTAACACTGTTATGTCAAAAGCCAGGTCAAAAATTGAAAACACTTTCGATATAATGACCATGCGATGGCGCATATTAAATAGTGGATTAATATGCATACCGAAAAACGCTATCAAAATTATTAAAGCTGTTGTAGTTTTGCATAATTGTGCAAAAATGCATGCTGGAGAATATTGCCCTGATAACCTTATTGATCATTACAGTGAAGGAATGCCAGTTGAATGGTTATTGAGAAAAGCAACGAAACCTCTTCTAAAATCGCATCAGAGACGTCATCAGTTGAAGAGTTGCTGAAGTTTCCTGTTGTGCTGAAAAAGCGAGAGAGATATTAAAAATTTACCATAATAATGAAATAAAAGAAGCTTAAAACTTACTGTTGGTTGCTTGTTTCCACAGTACTGAGGAAACACAGCCCTTGGAAAAATTTGTGCTTTTTGAGGGAAGCACACCCACTACCGAAAGCCACATTTTTTGTTTTTTTTAAATACGGAAGTACCTGTCCCGAAGTAACTTCCATATCTTCTTGGAAGCTTCCACTAAAAATAACCCAAATTAATCTGTTTAAACAATCAGCGAACTCCTTCCACAATTTGTCCTTTAACATTTTATTTTTATCCCCCTTTTGGGTTTATCATAAAATATATTATGATCACGGACAAACTCAATAATATGCTCATTCATTCTTATTATTTTTATAATTTTTTAAATTTTCATCGTTCAATGTCGTTTTCGAATTGTTTGACAGTTTGAAACGCGCTGTGAAGTTAGAAATAACCAGCGCGTCGCGTTTGTCGTCAAAAAAAGTCTAAGCGCCATTGTGGGTTGCTTCATTGAAAACAATGCTTCCTAAATGAAAAGTGACAAATGTCAAAAAAAACGCCACTGCCACTTCAAAATTTTGTTCTTCGTAGATTGACAGCAGTGTGGCCAACTGCAAAGAAAAAAAATATGAAAGCTCTCGACAACACAGGGTAGTCCAAGGGCAATAATTATAGCTAAAGGGTACGATGTTTAGAAACATTTGGGTTCAAACATAGGATGCAGCAAAACAGTTCGATTGAGTGTAATTGTTTATTTGGTGTGTGTTTGCTGTTATTTATTCATAGAATAAATAATAGCAAATGCCGTACATGTTTGTAGCGTCTCTTGCTCATCGCTTCGCTCTGAATCCCTTTGTTCTAAAAGAGTATTAGAACGAACATTGCAAAAGTGTCCGTTGGAACAACAAGTTAAATTCTTATTTAAATCGAAATTTTCAAATTTTATTTCAAATTTTGAATTAACTTAAACTTAAATTCAGCCTAGTAAAAACGCGCTATGACCTACAATGAAGCGTCACAGTTTGTTTGACATTTCATTATTTATATTTATTATTTCAATTCATCATGACTCTGTGCTGAAACAAATTTTTGAAATTAATGAATTCATACGCGATTTATGGTAAATTTCGAAACCTTAGGCGAAAGAAGAGATGGGCAAAGCACATCTAGCACAAGGAATGAACGTTTGGATCATGTGTTTTTTTTATAAAACGTATCCTATGATAAAAAAATTATTAAAAAAGAATTTCGAAAAATAACAAGATTGGATGTTGAGGTTATACACTTCTAACTTTAATTGGAGATAGTTTGACGAAAACTTCGATGCGAACACCCATACATCCAGAATCAAAGATAACAAGATTGGACCAAACAAACCATTTTGTAATAGTGATTGGAGTAAGCTCATGAATAACAAAAGTGGATTAATATGCATACCGAAAAACGCTATCAAAATTATTAAAGCTGTTGTAGTTTTGCATAATTGTGCAAAAATGCATGCTGGAGAATATTGCCCTGATAACCTTATTGATCATTACAGTGAAGGAATGCCAGTTGAATGGTTATTGAGAAAAGCAACGAAACCTCTTCTAAAATCGCATCAGAGACGTCATCAGTTGAAGAGTTGCTGAAGTTTCCTGTTGTGCTGAAAAAGCGAGAGAGATATTAAAAATTTACCATAATAATGAAATAAAAGAAGCTTAAAACTTACTGTTGGTTGCTTGTTTCCACAGTACTTGAGGAAACACAGCCCTTGGAAAAATTTGTGCTTTTTGAGGGAAGCACACCCACTACCGAAAGCCAACATTTTTTTGTTTTTTTTAAATACGGAAGTACCTGTCCCGAAGTAACTTCCATATCTTCTTGGAAGCTTCCACTAAAAATAACCCAAATTAATCTGTTTAAACAATCAGCGAACTCCTTCCACAATTTGTCCTTTAACATTTTATTTTTATCCCCCCTTTTGGGTTTATCATAAAATATATTATGATCACGGACAAACTCAATAATATGCTCATTCATTCTTATTATTTTTATAATTTTTTAAATTTTCATCGTTCAATGTCGTTTTCGAATTGTTTGACAGTTTGAAACGCGCTGTGAAGTTAGAAATAACCAGCGCGTCGCGTTTGTCGTCAAAAAAAAGTCTAAGCGCCATTGTGGGTTGCTTCATTGAAAACAATGCTTCCTAAATGAAAGTGACAAATGTCAAAAAAACGCCACTGCCACTTCAAAATTTGTTCTTCGTAGATTGACAGCAGTGTGGCCAACTGCAAAGAAAAAAAATATGAAAGCTCTCGACAACACAGGGTAGTCCAAGGGCAATAATTATAGCTAAAGGGTACGATGTTTAGAAACATTTGGGTTCAAACATAGGATGCAGCAAAACAGTTCGATTGAGTGTAATTGTTTATTTGGTGTGTGTTTGCTGTTATTTAATCATAGAATAAATAATAGCAAATGCCGTACATGTTTGTAGCGTCTTGCTCATCGCTTCGCTCTGAATCCCTTTGTTCTAAAAGAGTATTAGAACGAACATTGCAAAAGTGTCCGTTGGAACAACAAGTTAAATTCTTATTTAAATCGAA